>PVJD01005600.1:0-113031 GCA_004026545.1 Mormoops blainvillei | reverse complement strand
GGCAATGGTTTAGGGTGAGTGGGCAGGTAGACCACAGGTACCTGTTATTCTTTTATATAGAAATCTGAAATATTGTGTAATATTTCACAGGTATAATCTCATTTTTTTTAAGTTATTTTAAATGTAGACATCTGAGTGGAGGTGAGAGAAGATGGAAAGATGAAGAGATGAAGGAAAAAAGTGGTAACAGAAAGTCACCAAGAGCTTCCCCTGGCGTCTTCTAAGGGCTGGTGCTAGAATGGGGATCAAAGGCCGCTAGGCCCAGAGCTCCCCAGACCGTCTGCAGAGTGGCCCTAGGGGCAGAACAGCATGAACAGCTGTTCCTGAAGGAGACGTAGATTTAGCGTGAAGCTACCAGATGAGGGAAATCTCTTTAAAGTATCTTTTGTGATTTAAAAATTCATGTATTTTTACATGCTTTTCATAACATAGCTGTTTGCTTTAATGTAAATGTTATCCTCTCTCTTGTATGACTCCATTCATAAAAAAGTGACCAGAATAGACAAATCTATAGAGACAGGAAGTAGATTGGCCTAGGTCTGTGAGGGTTAAGGGACATGGGAAGTGACGGCTCAAGGGTACATGGTTTTTTTTGGATGATGGAAATGATCTAAAATTGATTTATGTAATGATTGTACAATCTGCGAATATGTTAAAAATCATTGAATTGTATGTTTTAAATGGGTGGATTGTATGGGATGTGAATTTTATTTTGTAAAGCTATTTAAAAAACACCCCTCTCCTATAAATTTCGAATGAAATTGGCATTCCGGGAAGATGAGTGACTTGTAGCTTTTCACCACTGAGTAAGCTGGGGTTACATGTATGCATTTAAGAAGTGAGATTCTGGTACAACCCCATGAATTTACAGATTTACGGAAACCTGAGGAGGCGATGTGACTTGCCAAAGGCCACCTGGAGGAGGGAGCAGAGCCAGAGTTCTTGAGCCCCAGCCTAGGACAACAGGGTAAGTCTCAAAATGTTCTTTGCACGGGACTTGCATTTACCTTGTTTCATGTTCCTGAATCATTCACTTACCAAGTCAGTTCAGCTGCACATGCTCCTGGTCTTTGTCGTGCCTTCTACTCTTGGTTTTTTCCTGGCTTTCTACATCTTCGCTCTTTCCAAAAGAAGAGGTTAAACCTGCGGAGCCCTCATCCCCACCTTCCACAGGTGCTGGGTGGGAATGGAAGGAGGAGGAAGGACCTCACCCATTCGTGCCTTGGGCCCCATAGAGCCGAAGGCCAGCCCTGCCTTCCAGAAACTGTGGGAGTAAGATCCACTATCTGTTTAATCACAGAAGAACCAGTGTTGTCTGGATGGAATCTCAGCCCGGACACTTTCATCCTGACCTCCCTGGCATTGGGCAAGCTGTCAAAACTAGCTGCAGGGATCAGATAGGAGGAGGGACTGTGTGGTAACCTGCAGTCCCCAGGGCCTTGTCTTGTCCAGAAGACCTCATGCCTCAGGGTCCATGGGTGTGTCCAGAGCATTGTCCCTTCCTGCCACGGACCTTGTCAGTGAGGGGCCAGCTCAGGTTAATAGCTGATAACCATGGGGCCCCCTTATTGTGTGGTTCTGTTTCTTGTATCTATTCTTTCATGAGATCTTTACTGAGGTTCTATGAGATGAGAGAGGTGGATGTTATTTACCTTTATTTTTTAAGATGTGGAAGCCAAGGCTTAAGAATGCAAATTACTAGCCCAAGGTTTTTAAGTCAGCAAATGAAAGAGCTGGGTCTGTGCCACGCTTCCAGACCAGGCTAGTGCCACCAGCCCCTGAGCTCGGATTGGTAGTCCTGGAGGAGAAGAGTGCCAAAGGCTGCCCCTGGCCCAAAGGACTGTGCGCATTAGCCCTCCGTCAGTCCTTGGGTCCTCAGTCCTTCTCCCTCTGTCCCATTTGAATACTGCTTTGTTTTAAATTCATGCCCCGGGCTGAAATTGGATCGAAAAGAAGAGAGAGACACAAGTGTACTTGGAAGTTTTTCCTACTAGCTAACTCTCTCTCCCCTCCTCCCTTTCTTGAATGCCAGAGGTTAGGGAATGAGCAGTCACAGGCAGAGATGGCAGAATGAGATAGCTCACCGAGGAGGCCCTTCACCACCACGACTGAGTGGAGCAGATGAGCAACTGGCGCTAACTGGGGATAGTCCTTACACGGCCCAGTGAAGGAGACTTGGGAAGTTTGGGGCTGGAATTCTGGGCCTCAGCTGTCTGTCACACTTTCTCCGCCAGGCAAGAACCCCCAGCCCACTGTGATAGGAGTTCAGACATCTTACCCTCTTTCTTTTTCAAATCCTCACCTGAAGATATGTTTTTATTGATCTTAGGAAGGAAGGGAGGGGGGAGAAAGAGAGAGAGAGAGTGCGCGCAACATCTCTGTGGGAAACATGCCCTGACCAGGGATAGAACCCGAAGCCCAGGTATTTGCCCTGACCTGGGATCAACCCACAACCTTTTACTGTGTGGGACAACACTCCAACTGACTGAACCAACCCGCTAGGGCCATCTTGTCATCTTTTAATTAGATTCATAGGATTAAAACTTATCTGATTATCTAGTCCAGAATTTTTAAAGTACTTTTAAAAAGTCCGAAGGACCCTTTTTTCCCAAAACAAATAAAAATTCACCCTGATCGATGCGGCTCGGTTGATTGGGTGTCACCTTGCAAAGCAAAATGTTGCCAGTTCAATTCCTGGTCAGGGCACATGCCTCAGTTGTGGGTTTGGTCCCAGTCAGGGTGTGTACAAGATCAATGTTTCTCTCTCACATCGATGTTTCCCACCCTCTCTTTCTCCCTCCCTTCCCCTTCCTCTAAAATTTTTAAAATAAGTAAATAAATAAATATTCATTAATCTGAGAAAAGCAGAGCTGAAAAAAGGAAGTGGGTGAGTCAGACAATGCAAAGTAATCCTAATAGTGTCTTCAGAGGTTGTTGACCGTATACACTGGGAGTATAAATGGTAGATAGTGTTCCTCTAACATAAGTCTTTGCTTTTAAGTTATATACATGTATGTCTGTGCTATTCTGTTCTATATATATTTAAGTCTATCCCCAAATAGAACAACTTAAAGAATTAATTAGAATATACACATGGAAATTCTAGTATCTTCTTCTCCTAGGTTAGACTGGGCCAGGAATCGGTTTAGAGCACTCACTTTGGAGACCTGTGGATTAGCCATCCTAGGAGACTGGGGAAGTTGGGGACCCTGAGGCCAGATGGTCAATTTTAGGTTACTTTTTATTCTGAGCTGCAGCCCTCCCTTATAATATCATTACTTCATTCAATTCTTTTATCTGATAAAATATCCCAAACATAAACTTTGCCAGCATTCACATTGTTGTGCAGCCGCCGCCACCACCCTCCTCGAACTTTTTCGTGTCCTCAGACTGAAATCCTGTGCCCTTTAAACAGTGGCTCCCACCCCTCCAGTAAGCAGCGCTCTGCCCTGTGCTCCCGGGCATTTGGCTGCTCTAGGTCAGTCATTATTCGTAAGCTCCTAGAGAGACTCAGGTGATTTGGAGGGTGGGATTCAGCGGTGAGCAAGGCAAATGAAGTTTCTGCCCTCTAACCACCAGTAAAGTCTGTTTTAATTAACTTAAGCTAATCTAACCTAGGTTAATGTCTTCAGAGAGGCAAGGAGGCAGGCTGCCTCCAAAGCTGTGGCCAAGCGTGGCGGCCAGAGCAGGCGCGATGAGGAGGGATGGAAGAGGGGTGGCGGGAACTGACTGAGATGCGGCAGGTGACTACGGGACCAACGAGGAAGACCTTCCCAGGGGACTCCTTAAAAACTGCGAGAGCGGTGGGACTTCCTCCATTATGTAGGTGGAGGCTGAATTTAATTTAATTGAATACTATAGGAAAAGGTGACCCCAAAAGGCCGGGAGACATGAGAATATTAGGGTGTTGCCATTATCAGTAACCTTCCAATGACTCAGGCTTCAGGGCTGGGGAAAAACGGGGCTCGGGTGTGGAGAAAACATGGGAGGGACAGGGGGTGCGCCTCCCAGGGCGAAGCTTTGCTGTGTGGCTGAGAGCCCGCCCCCCATCTACTGGATTCCAGGCTCTGCCCCTCCACCCGTCTTTACCTCAGGATGAAATTAGTCATTGCCAATTACGGGCTGGTCAAAAATCAATACAAAGGTGGGAGAGAACTGATCATTTTTCTTATGGAAGAACCGTTTTCATTAATTTTTCATTAGTGCTGCCTTTGCTTTGCTCTCCGTCACTGGCGGAGCCGCAGCTTGCCTTTCAGCCGGCGCGCGCGCTTCTTGGATTCAGGATGTGCCGGTTGAGAAAGCCAGCAGGTCATTGTCCAGGACGGCTGCCTGTGGAACCGGTTCAGGTGACTGTTTTAAAATCATCATGTTGGTTAAAACATGCTTCAAAACGTCGTGTTTCCACTCACCAAAGCTCAGTCCTAGCTCTACTGTGGAAATTCTATTTACAGAATCAGTGCATTTTGAGCTTCTGTCCTATTTATTTTCAGTGTATAAGTCCATCTCTCCATGGACACTTTTGGTGTTGATTAGCACGGCGGATCCATCATAGCTGCACTTAGCTGAGGTTGCCAGATTCATGCCTTTGGGACCTGGGGTCTTGGATGGGGAAGAAGGGGAGGGCCGTGTCTTGTGCCTTTGTACATGGGCTGCCCTTTGCTTGTAATGCAGTTATTCTATTTTTAACTCTCCTCAGTCCCTAACCTTGACCTGCCTCATCCTCTCAAAAGCTTAGATCTTCCCTGTGAAGCCTTCTCGCTCCCTACCTTAGCAGCATTTCTTGCCAGTAAACCTTATCCCCCTCCATATGCGCTTCATACTATATTGTGTGTTGTCTATTCATGTGGGTCTCACCTAACCAGCCTTGAGTTATCTGAGAACAGGGGCTGTGGCTTTTTACTTTTCGATTTTTCAGCACCTAGCAGCGCCTGGCTAATAGTAGGTGGTTAATGAATGCTTATTAAATGGTAAAAAAAAAAAAAAAAAAAAGACTAGAGGTCATTCCTGGCTTTGCGTAAGGGAGGGTAAGAACCCCAACAGCTGTGGGAGGAGAGGGAAGCCTGACACTTCTCCAACTGACTTAGCCTATTGATGTAGAAGACTAAGTGCTAATCCCAGTCCTGTGGCTAATTAGCTGTGTAACTGTGAATAAGTCACTAGCACTTGGTCCTTATCTATAAAAGGGGGATTCTCTCCAGCCCTAATGTCCTTAACCCCAAGAACATGTGGCCTTGGAAAAGAACACTCCCCCGAGCTCATTCCTCCAGCCGAATGACGCGTGAGCCTTCAGAGGCCGACTTGCCCAGCTGGCTCCTGTCCAGGCCGTGGAGCTGACTCTCCCTCCTTCTCCGGCCTCCCAACAGGCCTCTGGAGCGAAGCCCATCTCTGGTTGTTAACCCAGCCGCTCAGCCTGCTCTTGGCCTTGCTCCATCAGTTATCTCCGGGCCCTTTCCTATTTTCTAAAGTCTATTTAGATATGACTACATTAGGGACGAACACCTTCACGGCAAACATCTTCGTTACCTCAGAAAGTTCCCTGGAGCCCTTTTCTAGTCACTGGCCCCCATCCCTCACCTCCGCACAGCTGGGAACCACTATTCCGCCTTCTATCCCTGGAAACTAGTTTTTCCGGTTCTGGGACTTCATATTAATGTTACTATACAGCACGCATTCTTTCGGTTGCCCAGTTTTTCATTCAACACAACTCTTTTGAGGTTCATTCATGTTGTTGTAGTTCTCTTTTTAATCCCTGAGTTGTATTTTGTTGTTTGCAGAGACCACAGTTTACTTACTGAGTCTCTTGTTGGCGGACATTTGGATTGCTTCAGGTTTTTGACTGTTTGTGTTTTTAACTTCTACATCTGGCCATTTTCCCTTTATTTCTAAATATAATAAAATCGTTAAAAACATTCACCTCCACTTACTAGCTACTTGACCTTGATTGGAGTGCCTAAGCTCTCCCAGCTACAGTTTCCATATCTATAAAATGGGAAAGTAATGTATTTTTAATAAGATTATTTTGTTTTTCTTTCAAGCTAAAAATGTTATATTTGGGAAATTATATGTTGCAATATTTTCAAAGAGAGTCACATAAGAAAGCAAAAAATCTTATCCTTACTCATTCTAGAAATAAGTAAGAAGGGAATAAAATTTCTTTTTAAATTACAACATTTGGAAGTTTAGCAGTAGCATCCAAAATGAAGAAAAAAGCGGGAAAAAAGGCATTTACTATATATTTCAGGCTACTTTGGCTGGTGCTCTCCTCACGTGGTATTAGTATTTCTTTTTTCAATTCTTATTACCCAAACAGTAAAAGCCAGGGGCAAATATATATATATAACCAAATTATAATTATTAGGTTCACATATTGAAGGACTTAGGATATCGCCTGGAATATAGTGACGACTATGTAAATGTTTCCTGTTATGTGTATCATTATGGAACTGCCGTGAGGATTATATGCGTCGCATCCTGTTTATAGCAACACGTCTGCCTGTGGTGCGGGAGTTACACAAGAAGCGTGGACTCTGGGTCTCATTCTTATCACTTACATTCCTTCTTAGAAGCATCAGGTAAACTCACTCGTAACTTTGGTATTAATTTTTTTACTGCAAAAATATGAGATGACACGAATAGATAAAGTCCTCAAATATTCAAACTGAAAACTGTTATCACCCTATCTCGCCCAGCTTTTATCCTCTGCAAAGACATTGTTAGGAATTGATGCAGTAGGAAATATTTCTAACAATTCTTGGTCATAGAATGTAGAAAGTAGCAACTCTATCAAATGATCTGTGTTAAGGCATGCCATTTTAATGAAGGAAAGAGTTTTAAAAGAAAGAAAAGGATCTGTGTATGTCGTTCTGCCATTTCCTTAGGGCTACTGCCTCAGCCCAGTTGTCCTTCACAAGCTCTAAAAGAAGAGTCTACGGTTGCTGTCTTTACTTCCTTGCCTCTGGTTCCCTTCTCAGCTGGCTGCGTCTCGCTCTGGACCCCACACTTCACAACGGTTTCCTGCATCGGCAGTGGTCTTGTCTTTGCCATGCCTGATGGACAGGTTTCGGTCCTGTTCCTATTTGACTTCTCTCAGACAGTGGACACTCTCCTCCTCTCTTCGAGGTTCTCCAGCCGCCCTACCCATTTAACACTGTTTTTTCTCCTCCCTTTGGGCTCTTCCTCCTGGGTCTCCATCCACCTCTGAGAGCGGATGGCTCCCCCAGGCAAGCACCACACCCCCCTACGCACTCTCCCTGGCATAATGCACAATGTCTTGTCAGTCACCACTCCAAAGCCACGTGTTAGGTTTAGCTCTTCCGCCTCGTGCCCACTCCGACTGTCAGTACCCCCATCTCTGGACATCGGGTTGTCCACAAGCACCTCCGCTGCCACTTGCTCACAACTAAACCCCGTTGAGAGGTCCGTTTACCTTCCCTACAAATGCAGCCTTCTTCCTGGTCTCCACCCTCTTTTTCTCGTAAGATTCCCCCAACCACCTGGAAGCCTGAGGTGGCAACTTTGGAATTATTCTTGACTCCTTACTCCCCTTCACTACCCGCATCTAATTGCTCATCAAGTTCTGTTGTTCCTACCTTGAAAATATCTCATGAATTTACCCCCTTTTCTACCTCCCAATTGCTTTCATTTATCATAGCTCCATGAGACAGCTGGAATATCCTCCTGATTTATCTCTTCAGTCTCTCTCTGCTGTACTTTCATCTCCATTCTGCCACAAAAATAGTGCCTCTTAAAAGCAAATCAAGTTACACCACTCTTCTGCTCTAAAATGCCGAGAGCTGGTTTCCACAAGGGGCCTATCTGACTTTAGGGTCACCTAGAGGTAGATTTCTGGGGCCCACCCCAGGGATTCAGAGTCAGTCATGGGGCCTGGGTATCTGAAGTAAAAAGAGCTCCCCTCCTAACTGCCCCAGGCAGGTCTCCAGCCTCCTCCCCTACCCCTGCTCCTGGCCCACGGGCAACTTGCTCTCCTTAGTATATTGGTCTCCTGCTCATTCAAGTCTCTGTGATTTGCAACCTGTGTGCTTTGCCAGGACAAGTGTCTCCACCTGGAACACCCGCTGCTTCCTACTCCCCTGCCCTTGTCTTCCTTATGGGATCATCCTACAAGGTTCCGCTTTTGCCCCCAGCTCTACGAAGCCTTCTCTGGCTCCCTAAAATGAATTAGCTGTTGCCTTCTTTCGTGTTCCCAGGACTGCGCGCATAGCCCCGTCAGGGCGTTTACCAACTCTGCCGATGTATGTACAAGGCCACCTGCCCCTACTCGCTGGGAGCAACTCCCTCGAAGTCAGGACGCCACTTCCGCCCGCCTGCATCCTTGGTGTCTAGCACGGACCCGGCACGCCAGCCCCACTCAATGCTTGGCCAGCGAGCCGATGAATGAACCTCCCTTCTTCCTTCTCTCCTTATTTCAAGCACTGCTTGTCAGATGGTGACATTGGCAGCGCTTATAGTTAACAAAAACCAAGTGTGGTTTTGTAAATAGTGCTTCAGTTAGGGCTTCAATTTTATTTCACTTATTTATTTTACTTCAGTAGAAGAAAATTAAGGAGGGGTTGAAGAGGGCCAACAGGAAAGAGAGTTCCGAGCCTCACTCCCATGCGAGGCTTCTCGGCTCTGATGCCGACCAAGGCTGTTTTATTTGGGCATAATGAGAGACCTCCCCATCTCTCTGTGGAGAACTTCCAAGCTGACAAGCCCCACTGAGATAGCTTCCCTGGTTCCTGGGGTAGCGTTCATTTCCCCCCAGCAGGCCTCTGCCTTCTGACCTAACTTTTGTGACATGGGGAGGGTAGCAACACCAAAGTCCCAGGCCAGCTGAGGGTGACGTCTGGGAAGAAAGGGCAGTCCGGAAAGACAAATGTAGGGTCAAACACCCATTTGGAGGGCGTGGTGAGACATTCCAGGAGTGAGTTCTTATCTGTGGGCTTGGCTTTTTAACTCAGTAGTTGGCCTTGGTTTTATTTTCTTTCTTCTTTTCTTTTTAATCTTTACCCAAGGACATGTTTATTGATTTTAGAGAGAGAAGAAGGCTGGGTTGGGGAGGGGATGGCAGAGAGGGAGGGAGGGAAGTGGGGGGAAAGAGAGAGAGAGAGAGAGATGAGTAAAGAACATCAATCAGTTGTCTCCCATATGTACCCTGAGCAGAAATTAACCCAAAGGCCAGGTATGTGCCCTGATGAGGGATCAAACCTGCAACTTTTGATGCATGGGATGATGCTCCAACCAACTGAGCCACCCGCCCAGGGTGGTTTTATTTTCTTATTCACAAAAAAGCAGGAAGATCCTGAGGGGGAAAAAAATTTAATATGAAAAAATGACAGGAAAACTAGAAGTGAAGGTTATAGGAACTTTGAATGCACACACAAGAGAGGAATGTTTTAGCTTTAGTCAGAATAAGAAAGGAACTAATAATAGTGAAGATTTATTGAGCCCCATCCTTTCTACGTGTATTAATTTTAATTATTCAAATCCTCACAAGAGGTAGATACTACCATCACCCCTAGCTTATATGAAAGCTCCGAGGCACAGAGAGGTCGCCCAACCTTCCCAAAGTCACTCAGCCGGTGAGCAGGGGGCAGGGAGGAACCACACTGGTACCCGTTGTGCACAGTGCTCCTCAAGGCGGGAGGAGGGAGAGGCCTGCCGCCGAGAGGAATCGGGTGTTACCCGTGGCCGAGAGAAGGCAGACGGGCCGCACTGCTGGTTCACTTCTGCCTTCCTGGCCTCGGGGAGCAGACTCCGGGCTGGAAGCTGTAGAACCTACACGGTAAGGCAGGAGCTGGACTTGGGAGTTGGAGCAGAATGTGGGCTGGCCCCTGGCAGTTCTCCATGAATTTAAGTCTCTTGGTTTGGTTGACATACATTTCCAGATAAGGAAAGGATTTGTAGATGTGTTAGCTATTGAGTTTTCCTGGAGAAGGAGGGGCAAGAATAAGATTGAATGTCAATCATGTCCAGCGACCAAAAAGGATCTAAAAGTGGACCCTTAATGACATCTTTTCTATATTTTATCTTAGGTAGGATTTTTATATTGCAAATAACAAACTATTTTAAACAGCTTAAATAAAGCAAAGGTCATCACGAGGTTACAGAGCTGTCTCACAGACGGGAGAGCAGGGACCCAGGCCTCTGGAGCGAACCAGGGAACCGACTGCTGTCATTGCTGCTTCTGCTGTCCATTCGCCTCTCAATTTTCTCTTGGCCGTGAATTTGGTAGCTCACAGAGCCCAGGTTGAATGTTCCTTTTCTCAAGAGCCCAGTCAGACTGTGACCAGAGTCTCTTGGACCCAATTATATGTTCAAAAGTAAAGGGCTCCGTGCTGATCAATGTGGGGACGGTCCTGGACAAAAAGAGTTGCTTGCTCCACCTCCACCTCCACCTACACATGGGCGTGGGGTGCGGAGAAGGTGTGTGTATGTGATAAATGCACAGGGCAGAGGGGTAGGGAACTATTCTCAGATGGGGCGGGGTCAAAACTGACACCCCAATTTCTTGCGCATTGTGGACTGAATGTTTATACACAGTTTATCAAAAAAAGCAGATACCCCTAACCCCTTCAGAAGAAGTCATTTCCTTTTTGATGGACTTACAGGTGGACAAGGAGAATGACATCAACATAATAATCAGGATGATACTGTTGTGGGAAAGCTCCCAGGGCACCCATTTCATCTTCCTTGTCTTCGAGTGGCTGGCGCACGGGCAGTGCCGGTCTGTGGCAGGTGATCAGTGGCTGAGTGAACAAATGAGTGACCCGTGTGAAGTGAGAGCGCAGTCCTGTGAGGTCACAGCTGTTGAGAACACCTGTCCTCACAGAATACTGATTAATGATCTGGTATCATCCCGGAGTGGGAACTCTGACGGTGTGCCTCAGTCAGACAGGCCATGCTCACAGACCTTTCCAGTGCCTCAAGACTTGAAGGAGAGTGAATGGGCTCCAGGAGGACAGGTGTGAGAGGTAGGAAAGAAACACCGATTCTGTGAAATTTCACTGAGGCTAATGGCAAGTTCTTCATTTGGTTACAAATGATCAGTTGTTTAAGGGATACAAGATAACTGGCTTGTGGAAGTCCAGCTCAGGGTGGTGTCTGCTTCTTGGGCTGCATTAAGCTGAATATACATTCAACCCTTTAATAGCATGGGTTTGAACGGGGTGGGTCCACTTACACGAGGATTTTTTCAACAGACACAGAGTCGATCCTCTGTATTCCTGGTTTTCAAATCCGTGGATTCTACCAACCGTAGCCCAAAAACAGTACTTTCGATCTGACGCTGGATATGCGTGGAGGCAGAGCAGGGGGGGGGGGGGGGGGGGGGGGGGGGGGGGGGCGCTGCCGACCGTATGCACCGTTCTAGCTATTTTATACGGGGGCTTGAGTATCCTCAGATTTTTATATCGGCTGGGGCCCTGGAGCCATCCCCCTTGGACTGAAAATTTATAGTAGGTGAAAATTTATAGTGGGTTTTCAACTTTGTCGGGGAGAGAGGGTCAACACCCTTAACCTCTGGTTGTTCAATGATCGACTGTATTTGTTAAGATTAAGGACTTTTTAGTTGAAGAAAATGGGACTGCTTAATCTGGTGAAGAAAATATTAGGGGCAGATCAAATGCCTTTCTTCAAACAGTGAAGAAGGACAGTGGACAAAGGAGAAGACAGACAGCCAAGGTAACAAGGGCAAGTTGCGTCCGACGGCAGCAATGACTTAACATTTGTGCCGAGCTTTGCCTTCCATGTCCTCTTTTTTGTTTGTTCCTCACACAGCCTTCGGGTAGAGCTGAGGCAGGTAATGATGTACCCTCAGTATAGCTAAAGAAAATGAACGGCTACAAAGTGTTTCAGGGACCTCTGCAAGGTCACATAGCTCACAAGCTGCAGAGCGAAGACTGGAGAGCAGGTGTTCTGGCTTCCAGTATGATGGCCTCCCTGCACTTCGCATGATCAAGGCGCTGAATGGAAAGCTGGAAGACCGCGGCAGGGGTGCTGTGGAGGTGAATCTTTTCATACTCCCTTGCCCCCCGCCCCCACCCAAGTGTCTGATTGTGAGGATGCCCGTAGGGATGTCATTCCGTGCAGGGTGTTTGTGTTCCTGGCCTTTCAAGTGATGAGAGGTTGGGACCAGGTTCACTTGCCAATGTCCCCCGCCAGCCTCCCCAGCAAAACCCTGCGTGGCTTGTGAAGGGAGTATTTGATGTGAAGGCTGGAAGGCAGTGTTTTCCCTGACTTCAGTGCCTGCACCATTTTTCAATGAGTTATGCCATTTATTCAAAAGGATGACTTAATGAAATAGCCTCTTCTGCCTTTTGAAACAGTGCGTCTACTTCCAGGGTTATAGCTGGGACTTTACTTCCAGGGTTATAGCTTCTGAATTAACTGCAAGATCAAGCTTTCATTTATCTGAGGCTTTCTAATTGGTAAGAGTGGCAAATCAGACATCTAATGTGGGTTAAAAAGTGCTCAGCAATATGAAAACTAAATGCAAAGTGTGGTCCTTGACTGCTTCCAGGGTCTGCAAATGAAACAAGAGAGTTCTAAAAAAAATTACTGGGATGATTGGGAAAATCTGAATATTGACACCGTGTGTGTGTGTGTGTGTGTGTGTGTGTGTGTGTGTGTGAGAGAGAGAGAGAAAGAGAGAGAGAGATTGTCACATCAGGTTAATTTCTTGAGTGTTGGGTAGGAGTATGTATGTTCTTTTTCTTAGGAAATTTATACTGAAGTACTTACCGTGGATTGTCATGATGGTTGCAATTTATTTTCCAATGGTTCAGCAAAAACAATACACAGAGAGAAGAGGGAGAGCAAATGTGGCAAAATGTTAGTAACTGATGAATTTAAGTGAAGGGTGTATGGTGTGATTTGTACTATTATTTCAACTTCTCTGTAGGCTTGAATATTTTCAAGTGAAAGCTTGAGCAAAAGTGGTTAACACTGAAATAAAGGCAAATTTCAAGAAACACTTTTATTGTATCATGAGTCCAAAAATGAAAAGTTCTCGTGGTAAGTAGGCAAGTTGAGGCAAACCATATTACCTCTTCTCAGCAGCGGAAGGCCAGTAAGCCACAGAATAAAACAAAGGCGATTTTGTGTGGCAGATGAACTCATTTATCAGCCTCATTCAGGTTGGAGAGGCAGAGGGAAAGATCTGGCTGTTTGAGTTTCTTTTCTCCGCCCCATCCAATTGCTCTGATTAACCCCATAGTTACTTCCTGATGCTTCTAAGAGGAGGTCCTATCTAAAATTCAAGTAGAGCTAGGATTCAAGTATGTCGCCGGGCATAAAGCGTCTTTGAAATACGAGACATAATTATCTTTGATTTTCTGGCAAATTTTCTTAGTTTTTAAAAGGTACAGAATTTAAGAAACTTTTAAAAAAATATTTTAATGTTTAAAGTCAGACAATTTTTCTAATAAAGAAGTAGTTTAAAAGAAATTTGTTGTAAATACATCTAGAGAGTAACTTTTTTTTAACAAAAAGTGTTGTTAGGCAGTGTTTGGGTTGCAAATGTACAGTCTAAAAGGTTATTAAACTTGTTAGAGACACTTTTATGGACCTAGAAAAACTTACTTTACACAAGCAGCACCCAACCTGTTTGTCATCCTGGTGTGCCTCTCTGAACCCTGAAGCGTCCGTGGGGCACGGGTGTGACAGTTGGCCAGGCCTGGCTTAGAATCTGGACTCCTTCACGAGTTTATTGCTTAGCTCATTCCGGTTCCTGACTATTTGTGCTGTATCACATTTTTCTCCCTGATCAGTGTGTCTAGAGGTTTGTCAATGTTATAGATTTTCTCAGAGAACCAGCTTTCGGTTTCGTTGCTTTTCTCTCTTATTTATTATTTTCTATTTTATTGATTTCTGTTCTTCTGCTTACTTTGGATTTCATTGGCTCCTCTTTTTCTATTTTCTTCAGGTGGAAGCTGGGGTGACTGATTGGAAACCTTTCATCTTTTCTCATGTAGATGTTTAGTGCTGTAATTTCCCCCTAAATGCTACACATTTCAATATGTTGTATTTTCACTTTCATTAAATACTTCCTAATTGCTCATTTGATTTTTTCTTTGACCTAGAATTGTTTAAAAAGGTATTACTTAGTTTTCAAATATTTGGGGATTTTCCAGATATCTTTTTGTTATTGATTTCTAACAATGCCATTGTGGTTAGAGAACATCCTTTGCACGCCTTAACTCGTTTCTTTTTTACGTTGTTAGGGCTGTTCAAGTCATCTGTATCCTTACTGATGTTCTATTAATTCTTGAGAGAGCTGTGTTGAAATCTCTGACAATTATTGTCATTTGCCTGTATCTCCTTGCAGTGCTATCAATTTTTAGTTCCTGTATTCTATTCTAATGTTCTGTTCCCATGTGCAAAAACAAAAAGTGGCAAAGTGTATGTTCTCTTGATCATTTTATAATTCTGAAATCCCTGTTTATCCCTAGTAATATTCTCTGCTCTGAAATCTGCCTGATATTAATATAGCAACTCCAGCTTTCTTTTGATTAGTGTTAGTATAGTGTATCTTTTTCCATTCTTTTACTTTTAACCCATTTTTAATTGAAAGTGGGTTCCTTGTAGGAGCCGTATAGTTGGATGTTATATTTTCATCTGATTTGATGATCTTTTTCTCTCATTTGAGGTGTTAAGCCATTTACATTTAATGTGATTATTGATATGGCTTGGTTTAATTCTGGCTGGGTGATATATATATATACATATATATATGTATATATATATTCAATATATGTATATATATATTTTATTTATTTTATCATATTTTGTTTGCTTTCCTACTTTTTCTGCCTTCTTTTGGACAAAATGAGTATTTTTTTATTATTCCATTTTACCCCTGTGGGATTATCAGCTATAATTTTTTGTTGCATTGTTACAGTGGCAGCTTTAGTGTTTATGGTCTCATCTTCAACACAGGACAGTCTATCTTTAAATCATATTATGTCACCTGACATATGAGAACCTTATACTTCCATTTCTCCCTTCCTTGTGCTATTGTCGTACCTTTTACTTCTATAAATACTGTACATCCACAGTGTTTCTTTTGTTCAGAATTAATTGAGTTTCTTGGACCTGTGGATCGATAGTCATCGTCAAATTTGGAAAAATATTCAGCTCTTATTACTTCAAACGTTTTTCTGTTCCTCCCCTCATACTCCTAGAGAGGGACTCCAATTACATGTGTTTTGGGCCGCTCGGAGTGGTCCCACGGCTCAGTGGCGCCTGGTTCACTTTGTTTCAGCCTTAAAAAAAACACCTGTGTTTCACTTTGGGTAGTTTCTATTGTTCTAGCTTCTTGTTTGCTAATTTTTTTCTTCTCTAATGTATAAGCTGCTATTAATCCTATCAGGTGTAATTTTCAGATATTGTAGTTTTTATTTCTAGAAATCTATTGTTTTTAAAGATACTTTCCTTGTCACTGCTTCACATGTTCAGTCTTTAGCTTCTTGAACATGTGTGATATTGTTTAATAACTAGTTTAGTGTCTTTGTCAACTAATTCTACCATCTCTATCATTTCTAGGTTGGCTTAGGTTGATTGACTTTTCTTCTCCGGGTTGTATTTTCCTGCTTCTTTGCATGTCTGGTAATCTTTTATTAGATGCCAGATGTTGCGAATTTTACTTTTTTGGGTGCTGGATATATTTGTAATCTTATAAATATTCCTGAACTTAGTCTTTGCATGAGGTTGAGTTACTTGGAAATAGTCAGATCCTTTGGGATTTGCTTTTCAGCTCTGTTAGGTGAGAGCAGCACTATGCTTAGCCAAGGGCTAATTTTTCCCCACCACCTGGGTGTTCGGAGTTACCTAGCCAATGCCCCATTAGTTATGAGGTTTTCCACTCTGGCCGATGGGAACAGGAACTTTTGCTGGCCCTGTGTGAGGTATGGGCTTATTCCGCCCCTTCATCTCCTACACAGCTCTTTGCCTAGCTTTGGGTAGTTTCTTCAGACAGGTGCACCGATCAGTGTTTAGCTGAAGACTCCATGCATGCGCTCTTAGGTTCATCGGGCTTCCGTGTATGTGCAGCTCTCTGCTCCCCGTTACTCCGCCCTGTAAAGCCTGCCTGCCTTGGCTTCCCTAGACCGCCAGCTCTGTCTCTTCAGCTCAGGGGGACCGCTGGCTTCTGCCTTGGCTCCCTTCCCTGTACCGTGCCCGGGAGCTTCCTTAGGTCAGTTCCTCAGGGCGACTGTTATCCGCCTCTCAGGGGTCACTGTCCTCTGTTGCTTATCATCCAATGTCTTGAAAACCATTGTTTCATATATTTTTGTCCAATTCTTTAGTTGTTTCAGGTGGGAGAGTAGATCTGTTGCCCTAAATTGGTTAAATGTGGAAGTCTTCCTTGACTTTTAATTGAGCAAAATCCAAAGTAAACATGAAAAAACCCATAGTGCTTGAGGATTTACTATTGCTAATAATTGATTCCCTATTACATCCTAGTCACTTTACATACATCTTCATTTAATCTAGCTTCTAAAAGTACTAACAAGCGAAGTGAAGGAGTTAGTCACATGAAACCCATATTCTGCTTTGTTCTAAGACCAATAGACTTCACTTATTTATTTAATCTATCATCAAGAAACATTTCTTTAGCACCTACTAGATGTGACATACATATAAATAAGTCAAATTTCTCCCATCAAAGATCCAAGTTTGGGACTTAGAGATAGATATGTAAGTAGATATTTCAATATTAAGTGGCAAGTGCAATAATAAAAGTACTAATAGGGTGAGTTAGAACCACAGGGAAGGGTCAGGCAGGTGCGGAATACATGGTAGGTGGTAGTAGGTGAAGGAGGCCTTGAAGGGTGAATGGTAGGTGGCTACGTAATGAAGAGGAGTATATTCCAAAGCAGGGGGATAAGACGACGCACAGGGGAGCTAAAATCATTACGCAGCAGGCTGGGGCAGCCACAGATGAGACTGAGAGGTAGGTATAGTCAGATCAAAGAGGACCTGGGTGCCACATGAAGGAGACAAGATAGTTCTGGAAGCAACGAGGAAACTGTTGGGCTTTGAACAGGGCAGTGAGCCGGCTGTAACATGGAGGATGCATTTTAGGAGCGACACTCCCAGTTCCCTGCAGAAGAACAAATTAGGATCTTATAGAAACAGTTAAATAAGAGGAGTTGATTATGGAGAGGAATAGACTGATTTGGGAAACATTTAGGACACACTGTCTGTAGAGCTTGGTGACCAACTAAAGAGGGGAAGGCCGGAAAAGGATTCCTGGTATGGATGGAAAGGGACATCTTGAACTGAGACAGGAAATCTCAAAGCGGAAAGGAACGGCTTGGGGGCCAAAATAAGCTTAGTTCTGTACAATCCAATGGAAACATTTTGCAGACTTTTCCTCTGTCATTGCTTTAGACCAAATATATTGAAATGATCTGCTTACGTCTTACTGTCACTGTGTCCCCAGACCCAGCTACCCTGCCTAAAGCTCTGGGAGAGGACAGGCCTGGAGGACAGGTGATGGGGAAGCCATTGATGGATGAGAGCATCCAGGGACAGAGAGAGGGCACTGAGAAGAGCAGTGACACGCATGAAAAAGATGTCCACACCTTGGGGTGGACATCAGAGAAAGGAGTGACCTGTGGCCTCACATCGTCATGTGGCTCTTCCGTGGGCCCTATGAACTATCACCTAGATGCAGTCCTGCTGCTTTGTCCATGTTTCTGTTTTAGGGAAGTCATTCCCTTTGTATATTTTAAATGTTAACACTGAAGGCTTTTAATGATTGTGCAGAGATCATTTCAATTCATCGCTTTACTAGCTTTGCTTAGAAGAAAAGCTCCAAGGAGTGGGCAGGGCTGTGACTGGGGTGTGGAGGGCAGACGGGACAGGGGCAGAACCCTACTGGAAGGAAGGACTGGGGGAGGGGGTGTGTGTAGTCTGTCTGCTCCCCGCCATAACTGTGGGAAATAACTCTGATTTTGAAATTATAATGGCAGCAGGGGAAAGATTATAACGTCAGTGTTGCGTTTTAGAAACACATCTATTCTGCTTGAAGTAAGAGGTATAACTGAATTATTTTCATGAATATGTAAGCTACTAACCAGAATCCCCCAATTTTAGGGATCTATAGATACTGAGACCAAATATTGGGGAATATGATTTATAGGAAAATAATATTTTAAATAAAATAATGTTTTCAATAAAGAATAATAAATGAAAAATACATTTTATTCGATTCCCCAGTCAGGGCTCATGCCTGGGTTGCAGGCCAAGTCCCCAGTAGGGGGTGCTGGAGAGGCAACCACACATTGATGTTTTTCTCCCTTTCTCCCTCCCTCCCCCTCTCAAGTAAGTAAATAAATAAATAATCTTTAAAATTAAAAAAAAGAAAAATATGTTTTAGCACCCATGAACAATCTGCCTCTCACCACACCATTTTCTCTTTCCAATCCCATTGCCCATTACTGCCAACAGAAAAACTAGTTTCATCAAATAGGTGGCTCAAGTTGCAGACCCTTTAGATAATCCTTTTTGTCCTCCTCAGACTGGAGGTACTCAACTGTTCCACCTGGTCTTGCCTCTTCTGTAATGCTTCTATGACAAAGATTTGGTCTTCAGCTTCCAGAACAGGCTTTCCGGATCAAGTTCTAAAGTTTGAATGGAATACACAGCAAGTGTTTCTCTGGCTTTTTCAATCCTGTTAATCAACAGCATAATTTAACATCTGTACTGTCTGTTCCTTATTCTGACAAGCACAATCTGATAGATGGATTGGGAGGAGTGAGGAAACACTGGGTTTCACACTGAGAGTGCGGGGGAAAGAAGAGACAGAGAGGGGGAATAAACACGGAGCTGTGTAAAACAGATGGAGCTCTCTGAGCCTAACACATCAAAGCACATAAAAGGAGAAGCATATGCATTGTGGTAAATGGTTAGGGTTATAGATTTATACATCTCTTCGAATTCTAAAGGTTTGAAATAATTTAAATTTCAAGGAGATCCACAAATTAAAATATAAGGGGAAAAGGGATTCCAGCACACCTGTAATAAGCTACTGTTAACAGGTGGTAGATGCTACTGTAATTATTTCTTGTATGTAACGCTTTTGCTTATTCCAGTTTCCGATAGCTTTTTAAGATGGGGTTGGGGGGGGAATCCGTATAGCTGGTATACTGTTTCCACAGGATGGAGCAGTTCTCTACTTAACCAGGAAAGGATGAAGCTCCTTGAAGTTCCTTGGGTTAAATATCCGGTGAGTTCTTCTCCTTCCCACTAACTCCATCTGACGTATTCAGTCAGGCCCTCTAAAGAATGGGGGAAGCCAGCGGTTGTTTAATAAACATCAGTGAAGTCATAAAAAGGTATGTCACCAGCGTACTCCCAGAATATTCTTGCCTACTGTTCTTAGCCTAGATTGAGGGAGCACAATTACCCAGTCTTTCCCAAACTTGCCGGACTGCAGAGCTGCCTATAGTGCGCACTGTTAAAATGCATACCCCCAGGCTCTTCAGTTCGAGACTGAGATTCGGGACATCTCTGGGGAGGTGGGGTGGAGGGGTTGTTGACAGACTAGAATTATTACTTTAACAAGTGTCTTTTGTGTGCCTCCAGAACACGCAAGTTTAGGGAACCCTGAGATAACCAATGTAAATTTCACAGCGAACAACTGCTTGACTGTTAGACAGTCACAGGCAACTGTCTTCTCAGGGCTTCCGTTGGTCATAGATATTATTAGTAATTCCTACTCTATAGCCGGCGAGTTACTATAGTGACATTTTTGTCTAGTGTTTTCTAATAAAGTATGCTGCAGTTGCCAATGACAGAGCACAGTCTTTTTTTGCATGAGTTAGGAAACCAGCAAGTGTTGAGTACAGGTGTGTTTGAGTACATTGTGTGTTTGTTGTTGTTCCAAGTTTCTTGCAGACTTTGGAAATTTTTTTGACTTACCACTGTTCTCTTCTATAAAATTGGGATACTAATGAAAGCCAACTTCACAGGTTTCTATGAGGATTGAAGGAAAGAGCATCTGTAAAGCCCTTCACACAGTGCCTGGCACATGGTGAACATCCCGTGAGGGCAGCTTACAATTGCTATCGTCAGTTACAGACCAGGACTTAACTCTTTACAATCAAATGGAATTATTCCTAAAAGCTTGCCTCAAGTTTTCATTTTTTATAAAATGTATGTCCTCATATGGCTTAGTTCTTGTGTCATCACATATGATCACACCCTAATGGGATCTTTCTAGAATGTCTAAAACTGCTTTATTTTATAACTTTCAGAATTACCACTCTGCAGATGTCTTCTTTTGTCTGTACATTTGAAAAAATGAATTGGTTCCAACATCTGCATATCTAGGGATTTCACAGAACTCTAATCAAAGGTACAGGAACTTTGTTCTCCTGCCGGAGAACCTGTGGCGTTGAGTGGGGGCTGCACCTTCCAATGGGTCACACATGCTCCTGCTTGTCTCTCTCCTACTTGGTGCAATTCACCTGGCCCTTGTAGGCATCTGAATTTGTACCCCCTACACCCATGGTGATTATTTTCTCATATATCTTTGGATTGTCAACTCTTAGCCAGGTAGGTCATGATGGATGAGATGGAAAAACGTCCACTTAACTGTCTGCCACACCAACAGACTGTTCTCAGCCAATCAAGTCTGCAGACCCTCAGGGGACTATCCACAGAGCACATCTTCTGTGGTTCAGGAGCTTCAGCTCCTGAATATAGTCAGACCCCCAACCTAGCACTCAGGGTCAACCCCGCTCCAGTCTGATTCCACCTTCCTTTTGTAGCATGTTCCACTCTTCCCCAGTTACCCAGCTGCACCCCTCGCCATGCTCTGAGCCTGCCCTCTGCTTCCCCAGCTGAGCCTCTAACCTCCTTCTGTACCCCTTTTTTGTGAAAGCCTACCCATCTTTCAAGTGCCACCTCCCCTGTGATGCTCCTCTAATGTCCCCAACTAGATGTGATCCCTTATCACTTGGTATGTCTGTATTCTTAGTTTGTAAATATGAAATAGCACATACCCCTAGTGCCCTGTGCTATCATTAGCTACGTGCATCCCCTAATTCTGCCACACAATGAGCAGGTGCCTACCCACCCCAGCACCCCGTGGCAGAAACCATGTCATGGCCATCACAGCACCACCAGGACTCAGTGACCAACACATCGTAAATGATACTCAAAATATTTAAATACAGGAATACCTTTCCATTCTAAGGAGAAAGTGCTTTTAACTAATAACCTACTTTCTTCCTCATCCCAGTACAACATGAAAACTTACTTTTTCTTAAGTACTTTGGGGCCCTCCTTATAAAGCTTAACTGCACATTGGCATTTGTCATATTTATTTGATGTCTTGGAATTTTAGTTTAACTGAAAGACGTGGATAATACAACCTCTAGTATGATCATAAGAATTCAATGAGTTAACGAAGTCGAAGTGTTTGGTGCAGCGCCTGGCATGGAACAGCATGTGCGTGACTACTATTTTACTGTGTGGAAGCTCACCTAATATTTAGAATCAGTTTAGAAATGGCCTGCTTCATTCTACTTTCCTAAAATACTTCTTAGAAAAGAGCAGGTCAGGGGTTGTACTTTGTGTGCCCTAAAGGACTGTATTTTGCCCAAAAAACCCACAAAAACCCCCAAAACCTTTAAAATATTACTGGTGCAGACAATAGACATTTTTTTTTAAAGTACACTTTTATAACCACCAAGGTAAATGATTGATTCTGGAAAAGATTGCCAGCGAATGTTAAAATCACTGGTGAAAGTGTGTTGAGGGACAGGATGTTTGTATAGTCGACTACTTATAAACTGCAAAGGGAAAAGCTACTCTCACACTGGAGAAATTTTGTAGCTGTCACTTCAACCAAGTTGTCAAGGTTACCATCACCAAAAAAAACCCCTCAACTGACATGCAGTAAGATTTATAATAGCCAAAAATAAAAATAAAAAATAGAAATAAAACAAATTACTGTCACCATCAAGGGCCAAACAGACCCTTGCGATGTGATTCAATGAGGACATAGCATCATCTGTGTAACATTCTTGCAAAAAAAAAAAATTAACCTGACTTTACCAATGAGGGACCAACCAGACAAATTTGTTCAACAAACTACAAAAAAATTGACCTACGCTCTTTAAATAAATTTCATAAAAGATCAAAAAAAGGCGGGAGGGTGGAACTTTGCTAAATTAGAGTCTAAAATAACATTATTAACAAATGCAGCACATGAACCTTGATCAGATCCTCCAGGGGGAAAGTAAGCATGGCTGTAATGACCCTCATTGTGACAACTGGGGAGGTTTGAATATGAGCTGTGTATTGAACAATAAGGGAGAGAAAAATATATCGTGATTGACCGGCTTTTTCCTGGAGTACTTTGGTATGTGGGAATCTATATGTCTTTAAGACCTAAAAATGTGAAACTTGCATGCGATACGGCAGTTGCATCCACCGAGTTGCATCAGAGCTTTTGTAGAACATGCAGTTGCACATTGGAGCATCCAGATGTCATGTTATAAAGTTGTACACCTGCAATTTATATGATGTTATTAACCAATGTCACCCCAATAAATTTAATTTTTAAAAATCCAGAGAACAAAGAAAATGCAGTTGGATTGTAGTTGTGGAAATGGGCACAGAACTTAGAAAAAAAAGAACAAGGTGGATGATAATAGCTAAGGCACAGAATTCGGTGAAGTGCTTGGTTGGGACAGTACTAACCGCACATAGGGAGCGCTGGGTGAATGTTTACCGATGACAATAACCAGCCGAGTGTCCCAAGGTGAGGGCTCTTGATTTAGGGAAGTTCTGCCTAATGAGAGTGGATTGCTAGTAAAATCATATAGCAATTACATTCTCCTTTCAGTAGGACGTGGGTGACCGAGCAGCCAGTGGGAGCATTCCTGGCTGTCTCCGTCTGAGCCAGGGCTCCGCTAGTTTCAAATAAAGGGAAATTAAACAACTACATGGCCTGGCTAGCAGTCATTAGAGTAATTGAGTGTTTGGACCGTCTCTGTGTTTCAGGGGGTGATAGGAGCCATTAACAACTTAGTTTTAGTTTCAAAAGCCAGAGATATTTTCATTACTAGTGCCCTCAAGCACAGACTTTTTAATTTAAAAAAAGAAAGAAAGTTCAGGATGGAAATAGCCCATCACCACAGGAACATCTCTGTAGCAGAAACACATTGTAGTTTGCCTGTCAATCTT
The DNA here is from genome assembly GCA_004026545.1 of Mormoops blainvillei. NCBI lineage: Eukaryota > Metazoa > Chordata > Mammalia > Chiroptera > Mormoopidae > Mormoops > Mormoops blainvillei. Next base: position 89,829 of record PVJD01005600.1, on the reverse strand, counting down.
ATCATCATGCCAGGTTTATTTTGAGTGTCTAGAATGAGGAAGAGGAAGTAGGGCAGAGAGGCGATAGCAGGGCTGACAGAGGAGCACTAACACCTTGGAAACGATGGGGGCTTAATTCCAAAGAGGTACTGAAATCTCAGGTTTCTTACCTCTCTAATAAGCAAATGTTCAATCTGGCACCGAGATTTTCCCTACTTCTTCCAAAGCCATAATGCCCTACTTTTTGCATCTTTTAGACAGGTGTTCCAGTAGGTTCAATTTGGTTACAAATTCTTTGGCACTCTCCCCAGTGGACGGATATTATTTCCTCTCCCCTGGAACCAACATATTGCGACAGACGCGCACAGAACAATTCCAGGCCTACCCTTTCGGAAGACTGCGGCTTCTGCTTCCTCCCTCCTAGAACACCTGAGCTCCGGACACGCCCTCTTGGAAGCCAGCTCCCAAGCTGGGAGGGGCCCAAGCCACGTGGAGGGGCCCACAGCCAGTATCAATTGGCAGCCCCGTCGGGAAGCCATCTTGGGCGTGCATCCCAGCCCAGTCACACCCTGGATGACATCACGGGCAGCAGAAGCAGCCCAGTGAAGGCCAGTCCACACAAAAGACCCACAGTCACAAGAGAAAGTAAAATGTTGTTTTAAGGCGTTACTTTGGTGCGGTTCGCTCTGCAGCAATAGGTAACTGATATTTGTAAACGAAGAGTTCAAAAGGAGCAAGATGTGTCTTGCTCACCAATGCAGAAAAACAGAGCGGGGGGGCGCGGGGGTGGCGCGCGTAACACTGGCTGAGTGGGAACAGGACTGCTTAGCACAAGTGACAACATCCTTATCCTTTAGTGGGTTTTGACCCCAAAACTGGCCTTAGGTATTAGGCCTCTTTTCGATGCTCAACACAGAAAATTTAGAAAAATTTCATTTTAATATAGCTTCACCCCAACATGTGTTTCACACAGACCTTATTTTTTAAACAGAGTTTATTGTATTTAATACATTATAAAATTTGAAAAACTGTAGGAAAGCAGCAGACTCAAACTGGTGCAACTCTAACAAGTAATAATTCTGGCCCCTTTGCAAAACTGATCAGTTTAAAAACAAAGTAACGTTCACATCTGTGAGGCGGACAAAAATGTGTGAGTTCTGTACAAACTACATTTAAAATTTCATGTCTAATGTCTTTTGAATGCAATGTGCTCATGAGTTTTTCTGAAGTCCTGCCTGGTCCCAGCCCAAAGAGAGACATGAAACCTCCATATGCAAAGATACTGAGTCAAGGTGTATTAAAAAAAAAAAAGGAAAAAAGAAAGACAAAGGAAAAAGAAACAATGGATGGCTGTTGGCAATGGAAACTGTAAGGACACGTCCTCACTGCTCATGGCTTGTTTATCGGTCAGAGGCCTCAGGAAGCCCAGGACACTTCACGGCCATCACAGCACCAACTGTAGCTACCACTTTTTTTTTTTTTTTTTTTGCATTTCCTACCTTTTGACATATATATATATTTATATATTTTTTACACCTTGAAGATATCACTATTCCAATTGTTCCCATATGAATACAGGTGTGGTCTCTATCAGATATAAATGCGTCTTTTATTCAATTTTAGGTCCAGGACTTGGTTTGCTGTCCCAACTGCACATAAATGTCCCTTTTTGTTGTTTGCGTTATTGGTTGTGTATTTTTTTCCTTTTTGCATAAGAAATATGTCCATTTAGTCCAGAGGCTCTTGCTTTATTCGGATGACGGAGGGTCCACGGGGCGTCCGCCTCAGTTCCCGCCGCAGGACATATTCGCTGAACTGAGACGAGTCCACTCCTCCCCCACAGGAGCCCACGATTTCAAATCCTCTTTGCTGCAACCTCTCGAGGACCTGCGAGGGGCCAAGACAAGCATCTGGTTAGGTGTGAGGTATGTCCTTTGGCCACATAAACAGCCCAAAGAGCTGTCACCAAGTTTGAGATCATGTACAGCTCTGGCCAAGATTCTCTAACTCCTAAGTCTCTTGAAGTCTCTGCTTTCAAACGAAGACTGAATTAAAGGGCAGGAAGGGAGGGGCAAACATTTCTAACATCTAAAATGTGCCTTTACATGCTCACTTTCCACGTGCCAAGTTCATTTAATCATGACAACCTTCTGACATAATGGGTGGTGTTGGCCCATTTCATAGATGAGAAAACTGAGGTTCATGGTAAGTGATGGAATTGGGCTTCCAGCTCAGGTCTGTTTGGCCTCAAATCCTATGTTTTTTGCAAAGTGTAACATTACTTTCTCTGGGGTGAAAAAGGCTCACAATTCAAAGCTCATTTGCCACTAAAATATATTCTATGAGGTGAAGGAAAGTCAGTGATATTATTTGAATTTACTCAGCCAGTGATTCACTCTCAGCTCATTCACTTTTAACTCTGCCATTGTTCATTTCCCGATACCGACAATATATTTCAGCTTGGGAGATTGATGTCATTGCAAAAGCTGAACAAACTGAAGACAACTGAGGTTTTTACCTACAGGTTTTCAAGTTTATGGCATTTGAAATAGGTTTATTGCCTTGTGTGCATTCAGGGAGGCAAGAATAAATGTGATGGTGATATATTAGAACACATACCCCAAATAAATTCTAAATGTCTCATACAAACATAAGTCACCTAATCTACTCTTTAATGAATCAAATACCTAATGCCTAAAAAAAATCCCTGGGTTTGTCACTATGTGTCTGACATTCTTAAATGCCAGGAACAGTTCCTACAACTCTTGGGCAAAAATCCTGCCAGGATTCTGGATATAATTAATTTGCTTCTATGCCACTCTAAAAGCAAGATTGGTCAATCATAAATTGAAAAAAATGTTATGTGGTTCAATTTTTTTGAATGAAATGAAATGTTAATAAATAACTTTCAAAATGTAATCAATGTAAAGTGAATCTTTACTGTTTTTTTAAAATTATTATTCTTTTTTGGTTACCACTTTCATATGAACTATGATCTGCTATTTTGAAAAACAGCTAACTAGGTAAGATTAAAAAGCAAGAGTAAGCTTTCTGAAAATTAAAACTTCAATTGCTGGCAAATTTAAAAAAAGTCCTGCCCCAGCTGGTATAGCTCAGTGGATTGAGCATCAGCCTGTGAACCAAAGGGTCGCCGGTTCGATTCCCCAGTCAGGGCACATGCCTGGGCTGTGGGCCAGGTACCCGGTAGGGGATGCGCGAGAGGCAACCACACACTGATGTTTCTCTCCCTCTCTTTCTCACTCCCTTCTCCTCTAAAAATAAATAAAATCTTTAAAAATAAAAAAATTGTAAATATAGTCCTCATGAGAGAAAAAAAATGAATATTCTACCCTGCATTTCTCTATGTCTGGAGATACAGTCACAATGTATGCATACCAGTCAACAAAAGGACCGATGAAGAAGACATGCCCTAAGTTCAAAATCAAGATGGGCTTTGGTAAATAAAAAGGTGAAGAACAGCTCACTCTAAGGAGATTTTCCCCAGCAGAAGCAGGAATGTAGCCTGTCAGCAAGAAAAACCCCAGTGTGCTGGGCCAAACCACCTCAAAAAGGATTCTTTGCGTGATGAGGACAGGAACTACAAAGGCCGAGGAAACTCTGAACAACAAAGAACTCTACTCTGATATCTTTTGTCTTTCAGCATTGTTACAGTTGCTGAATTGCTTAAAAGGAAATCTCAAAGCCTCCTCCCAGGGGGTTCAATATGCATAATACGATAATTTTTAAATCTTTGACCAAGGTAACATCCAACAGTACCTTGGATGTGGTCAAAGCTTATTCCAACAGAATGCAAATAGCTTATGCTTTCTGGCCATTACTTTTTAAACATCAACTTAAAAGTTCCTCAATGTTAGCAATCATTTGGGAATATTAAAATCACGCTATCGGGTCTCAGGTCCCAAGTGCCTTGTCTCATACCCACTGAAGGCCTAGAGGATAGTGCCTAGTTCTCAGTCACTGGAACAGGAAGCTAGAGTGGGTCATGATTGTGTCCTATGATGACATGGATCCAGGTGAAAATCTCCACATGTGCTCAGACTCAAATGATGGGGAGACTTGTCAGGCACATGATTTTATGACAGTTAGTCAATGGCCTGAGGAGGGGAATGAGGCTTTGTGTGGGAGAGGTGGAGACCTAGAGAAGCCATGAAATGCTGTCCTGGCTCTGAATGGCTGGCTCTGCCCCTCCCTCTGTGGAGAGGAGAGGAGAGTGAGGCAGGGTGTGTGGGAGGGTAAGGGCTGTCAGGAAGGCCCATTCTAGAACACTGCCCGGGGTTGTGTGGGGAGCACCTCCGGACCTGGATAACCCAGCAGCCTGCGAGTGTGTGACCTCCTCTAGCATGCCCAGGGCCCAGTTTCTGCCAATAGTTTCTGCTGTTCTCCTCTCAAACATCTGTTCATCCATTTAAACAATTAGAAACAGTTGTGGAATACTCGTCAAGAGGAGAATGATAGAGTGGATGCGTCTAGTCCTGGTGTGCCAAGGCTGCAGATTCTATCCCTTGTGGGGGTTCACATGGGAATCCACCAGTGAACACACAGATGGGTGGAACAATAAATCAATGCTTCTCTCTCTCTCCCCCTTTCTAAAATCAATAAAAATATAAAAAACATATTATTTTAAGAAATGGCAACAGCAGCAGCAAATTTTAGTAATCTTGGGTTTCTGTCTTACAACCTGCAGCCGTCATCGGAAAACCTTGTTAGCTTTACATTCAAGATATTCAGAATCGGACACTCCTGTCTGGCCCACAGCTTTCTAACTGGCCCTCTTCCTTCCACTGTCTTCGACCTGCTGTTGGAGTATTCATTTTCAAATAGGAGTTGCATCACGTCACACTTTTGCTCAAAATCCTCAAATGGCTTTCCATTTACTCACACCAGCAAATGAACCCAAACCAAAAGAAGCCCAAACCCAAAATCCCAGCGTGCTTACCGCCCTCTATGAGGCAATCCACAAGCTGTCTCTGGCCACCCGCTGGCCTCGTGTCTGACACTCCGCTTTCTGGCTTTACTCTCTTCAGGCCACACTAGCTTTCCTGATACTCTGCAATATCTCAAACACACTTCTACCTCAGGGTCTTCGGAACTTGCTGGTAACTGCTGGAATAATTCATACCAGCTATCCTCTTCTCACTACCTGACCAACATTTGTGTTGGGTACTATTTGCACTCCCCCTGCCAACTCCATCCCCATAATATAAGTTCCATGAAAATGGAGCTGTTGTCTCTGTTTTTGTCTTTTCTAACTCCAGTGCTCAAACCATCATCTGGCACATAGTAAATGTTCAATAAATATCTGTGGGATGATTGAGTGAATGCTGTAGAGAGGTGAACGGGTTTACCAACCCAACAGAAGTGTTACAACAACAGAGTTTCCCAGATCTCTGGAGGACAGGCACCGTGTGAAGGCAAGGTTAAGTAAGTAACAGCATTAAGGGTGACATTCGATGCCACGCGGTGTATGACAATGCTATACCTGGACTGAGTTGAGGTGACAGTAGCCATTCAGTGGAAACCTAATGACGTGCGTTGAGTCATGATTCCAGCCTGCATTGACAGAGTTACACATCACGTCGCCAATCTCTGGAAACACTTCTTCTATCAAGGATTTGTCACCGCTGAGTGTGATCCTTTCTCCAAGGTCTGGGGCAACACGCACCACTAGGCACTCACAGGGCCTTGAAAAGCGACCAGTTTCTCTGTCCTGCTTCCATCTTTCCATCTCCAACAACATGGGCTGAAGCTGGAAATATTTTGCCTCTTCATATAACAAAGTGTAGTCCTGAAAAAAAAACAACCATATTTCACAGTGTAAAATACAAACTTAAACTGAAAATGCCTACGTATGAGAGGTGAATTTTTCACCTGCTAATTCAGTAATTAAATCAAGGTATAAATTTTTCACTTATAACACATTTGTACAGACCCATTTGCATTCACTCATTCATCCAATTCATTTGTTCAGCGATTAGAAAGGGAGCTAAGAGTAGTAAGGGCCAGGTGAGCCCTGTTCCAAGTGCTTCATGCAAATGAAGACCTACAATCCCCGTAACTGTCCAGTGACTTGGGAATCACTACCATTCTCATTTTGCAGATGAGAAAACTGGGATTGAAAAGGTTCACTCAAGGCTTTTGTCTTTTGTAGAGAAATGCCTTTGAGAATCTAAAGTCTGACTGTGTTGGCGGGAATCCACTTTATATCCTCTTGGATGAAACACCAACATCAACTGAGGTGAAGGAGAGACAGCTGTGCATCTGCCACCGGAAGCCTGAGCTCCATTCATTGGAAGCCTGTACTCCTAGTCACCTTCAGTGGCAACACCAGAGCTTTTTGCAGAAGAAGTGGGGGCAGCGCAGCGGTAGAAATGGGGCTGGAGGAGTGGTGGGTGGGCACCTGGAGGCCATGCTGCTCTCACCTAAACTTGGGCGTTGATCTGTGATGGTGTGGGGAAGGCTGATGGCGACACAGGGGCTGACTCACTGCCCTTGGCCACCGATCCGTGTTGCCTTCATATAGTGAGAAAGGCAAACAACATTGGGCCTTGACCCCTGCAGCACAGGGGTGCAGAAAAGGAAACAAGTCCATTTCTGAAAGTGCCATCACCCCGTCTCTAGGCATGGCTCCTTTTTATCTTGCCTTTAAAAATCTGTTTGAGTTAAAACAGAAATCTAGCAAACAGGAATTAAAACACACACACACAAGCCACGGGAGGGGAGAACAAAGCAGGATGAGGGGGAGGCAGCAACTTAGGAACAATGTTATCAGGCAGGTCAATATTATGTCTAAACGTAGCTATGGCCACAATCATCTCTGGGTGTGAGGTAAGTGGATGCTTGTCCAGACACGTCGACTGAGAACACTGTAATCAACTGACATAGGCATTTCTGCCTCCGTCCTCGGGCAGGAGCCGGCAGGCGGTGCCTGGTGCCTGCAGGAGGGCGGATGCTGGAATCCCAGGCCTGAGTGCTACTGGAGGCCTCTGCCTTCTGCACAGGTGGAGCATGGGGGCAGGATGACCACAGGAGAACTGTTTTTATTAGGCACTTTGCTCTTTCTCTTGTAAATCAAGCAGCAGCATTATGAAGGTGCCCAGAGAACACCGCATGGAAAGGTGAGAAAGCACCAGTGGGCCTCTAGCTGGCTCGTTCACTTTCTACAGTGAGGAACTTGGGCCAGGTGGAAGATGCTACCATTGATAGTCATCGGCAGAATGGGCTGCTTCTTTATTTTGTCTTTTCCTAGCAACTCCATTACACAGGAATCTTCATTCCTACAGGAGAGCAGCCTATTGCTCTGATCTTCTTCATTTCACATGTTGCTCCCTGCTTAGCCTCCTGACCGACAGGGGGCACTGTTTGGTTTGAGGACTTGAGAAATAAGCTGAGATGTGGGCCATTTTGAAGACAGAGTAGAACTGAGGACAGGAAGGGGGTGACTGCAGGTTCCTCCTGGTTGACTTAAGGCCCCCCCTGACTCCCGTGGCCTTGCTGTCTTTGAAGTACGACTGTGAGATGCTGACCTCAATATTTTACTTACTTATCAAGATGACAGTTCTCAAGGAGATTTAAAAACAGCACTGAGAATTACACAAGCAACAGAAGTGAGAACCCCTGCCACTGCCTTTTATTTTCCTATGAGATTTAATTACAAATTTTAGCACAAGGAAGACTTGGACTCCAGTGAAAATATGCCTGTCTTTCTAGAGTCATCAAGTCCTCAAATCATAAAGGTGCTTACATCAGTTTTCTTGACCAATCTTGGCCCCATGGAGGAGTTCCTTCTAACATGTCTGAGTAGTGGCCATTCAGCTTCTGACCGAATCCTTCCAGTGATGGAAAGCTCACTACCTAACAAGGTGCACGGCATTTACTCTGCAGCTCCAATTGTTGAAATGTTTGCATTAAAATGACCTGAATTTCCTTGTAACTCCAACTTATTTGTTCTAATTCTTCCCTCCGGGGTTTCAGTGATCTTAATCTTTCTCTGACATGTTAACCCTTTAAACATTTGAAGACAACTGTTATGTCTTAACATTATTCAGGGTAAAAATATACAATCTTTTCAGGTCCTTTTCATTTGTTATGACATTTAGTGTGTATCTGACATTGCCAATATGCTTCCTAAAATCCAGACCAGAACTGCTGTGAGCACATTTTAGATGTGATCTAATGAGTGCACTGTACAAGCTTTGCTGGCTGGACGCTCTAACCATGCTTAATGCAGCCTGTATGAGTTCACTATGGCTGCTGTAACAGTGACCACAAATGTTTTGGCGTACAATACACATTTACTATCTTATAGTTCTAGAAGCCAGCTAAAAATGGGTCACTAAGGCTCTGTTTCTCCTGGAAGCTCTAGGGAAGAATCCATTTTCTTGCCTTTCCCAGCTTCCAGAGACTTCCTGCACTCCTTGGCTTATGGTCCTGCGTCACTCCTACCTCTGCTGCTGTTGTCACATCTCTTCTTTCACTCGGACCCTCCTGCCTCCTTCTTTCACTCATAAGAACCCTGGGAGGACACCTGGTCAACCTGGATTATCCAGAGTAATCTATCTCAAGGGCCTTAATTTTATCCTATCTGCAAAACCCCTTTTGCCATGTAAGGTGACATATTCACAGCTTCCAGAGATTAGGACATGGACATCTTCAGAGGCCATGATTCTGCTGACCACACAGCATAAGGCTGTATTAGCTTTTTTAGCAGTCCCATTACTCTCTTCACATTTTGCTTACAGTGAAATTCTTACACCTTTTTCATAAGAGCTGGTATTGAGGTAAGTCTTTCTCTTTTAGCATTTATAAAAAAATTTAAACCTCCATTAGTTATCTGTTTTTTAAAAAATGATTTTTCAATTACAGTTGACATACAATATTATCTCTCTTTAAACTACACACTGTAGGTTCTGAATTTGTTCCAATGTATTGAGAAAAATGTGGATTCTCTCATGCTATGGTCTAGGTCTCCCTTTCCTTGTGTCATTTCAAACTGGGTGTTCTGTTTCTATATGTGATTCATTTCTTAAAGTACTGAGAAGGTAGGGCTATATACAGGACTTTGTTCAGGCTGATGCTCAGGTAATAAACTAAGACTCTGGATTTTGGCTGTTCAAGCAGTTATAAAACCTATAATTCTAAGATCACCCAGTCCATAACTGCAGCCTTTGCTAGATGTCTTGTTGAAATACTGTGCGTTTGGGTGGGACTCCCAGGGAAAGGCTGAAGGTGTGGGAGGGCCCAAGTCTCCATATTTCCCAGAGATGCTCCTTAACTATTTAGGGCTCTGGTCTCCTATCCGTAAAGGTGCATCCAGCCCTGACAGTCTGTGGGTCTATGCCCATGACAATGCCCTGATCTACCAGTTTTTCTAGCATCATCCCGAGGCAATGAGCTTAACAGGACTTGGGGCTGCAAGCCCCCCGTGCCGACCCTGAATCGTTGACCCCACTTTTTTCCCTCTGAGTTCACAAACCACACGTGTGATAACCCACTCTGATGTCTTGCCATCGACTGACCAGAGTGCCTCCCTGTGTGATGCTGTTCACCTTCATCGTGATCTGCTTTTGGAAAATTACAGAAACACTGCCCCTTACTAAACTTTTGGCCCTGCTCAGTGATCTCTCAAGGATCCTGCTAGTGGTCATTAAAGTGAAGGTTCAAAAGGGCTCCCCCAAGGTCATCCTGCACTTGGGGTGTAATCTCATGGGCTACCCTGGACCTACTTCGAGCCATCAGGGGTTGGTTCCTGTCTTTTGACGGCCTGGGCTCCGTTTCTTCCTTTACTGCGCTGTTCTGTCAGGCCCGAGCTGGGGGAAGCAGACACTAGGGAAGAGCTGAGCACGCGGGCTTCGCTCGGCCACCAGCTTCCGCCCCGACTCGCCTCCAAGCGTCGGCCGGCCGGAGAACTAAAAAAGGTTCCTGTTACCATTTTCTGCACCGTTAAGCGCACGCTGGCCATTCATTTTCTTGGCAGGCTCCTTTGTATTTGTCTTTCTCGCCTTCCTAACGCGCGCCTCCAGCCTGGGCTCCTCAGATAATTCCCGGCAGAACAGACTCAGTCCCCAAGGCTGCTTTCTTTAGAAACCCCGTCCTCCTTTCCCTCCTCAATCAGGATCATTTCACTTTAATGTCTAAGTCCCATATTTTTAAGAGTTTATCATGTTTCCTTTCAGATTTTCTGTCCTTGTGCTCACTTCCTTTTGGTCTCTGAATCTTTTGAAACCATCTTTCCTTAAGCCTCGGTTCTCATCTGACAATGCCCACCTTTCCTTTCTTTGGCTTTTACAGACTCCAGCCAAACTGGTCTCTTATGCTGAAGGTAAAAGGGAGAAATCAGTAGGAGTTTATGTGGCAGGAGGAGGTTTGGTCCCAGTTTCTCTTTTGAAGGAAATGAATCCAAAGCGCCCACGTTTGCTTTTAGCAAAGCAACTCCAGAATGTTCTAGATGCCATCACTTTTCTCTGTTCCCATGTCAATTTAATCTTCCCTAGGTAAGAAGGCCATCATCCATATTTCTTGCTTAGCCTCATATTCGGCTAAAGGGAAATGGGTTATTCACACACCTGTTATCATGTTTAAATAATTTTAAAATCCTAGAAAACATTTTAAAAATAATTACTTTTTTTGGAGATTTACGATGCTTTTTTGGAGGGAGAAAGATCAAGATCTCATTTTAATCAAGATGAATAAACTGAGCTTCCCTATGACCCTGGAGACAGATATATGGAATAAGAAGGTAAATACGGGTGGACTCCAAAATGCAAATGGGCCATGTTTCGCAACCTTATCTCTTGATTAAATATTTGGAATACAGAAAACATTTTCCCTAGAAAGAGAAAAGTGATCTATTTACACACACAAGGTATTGTTTTCCTATTGCTGCTGTAAGAAATTACCACAAATTGGGTAGTTTAAAACAACACACATTTCTTCTCTCGCAGGTTTGGGGGTCAGAAATCAGAAACAGGTCTCGCAGAACTAGAGTCGAGGTGTCGGCGGCACTGCCTGCCTCCTGGAGGCTCCAGCAGAGAATCTGTTTCCTGGTCTCTTCCAGCTCCCAGGGGCTGCCCACATTCTGGCATCACTTTCTTCAACGCGTCTCCTTGTCTGACTCTGATCCCCTCTTTCACTTCTAAGGACCCTGGTGATTGCACTGGGCCCACGTGGATGATCCGGGATAAGCTCCCATCTCCAGGCCCTTAACTTAATCATACCAGCAGGGTCCCCTTTGCAAGGTAACATATTCACAGGTTCTGGGGATTAGGAGATGGACACCTTCAGGGGCCATAATTCCGCTTACCACACATGGTTTCTAGTTCTGCAACACAGTTCAAGGGCTTATTTAATTCCTAACATACTTGAAGTTTTACACAGTAGCTGACAGGTTCTCACGCTCACAAGGCAACGCGACCGCTCACTTTAAGATCTGCTTACATGCCAGCTGCCATGCCGGGCACTGTGGGTACAAAGAGGGTTGAATGTACGCGAGTCCTCCCAAGAGCTCTAGCAGACCCTCTCCCGCCTCTGCTCGGGGCAGTGGGGTCCTGCCCCTGGGCCCCTGGGCAGTGCTGGCTCCCCCAGGAGGCAGGGTCCACACAGGGTCCGGCAGAAGGAAGGCCTGCTTGAGTGTGGTTGGCAGGGTAATAATATGGGTGTAATAATTTATAGTTTTAATTTGTCATATGGTGTGACTTGCTATGTTACAGGATTACATGCTTATGCTTGCATAATAAAAGCTTTTGCAATAAAAAAGGGACATTATTTATCCTGGACCCTGTATGTATTAGGCCACCTGAGAAGTAGAGGCACCAAGAAAACGAGGGGAAATGAAAAGATTTTATATTTTACATCTCACAAATAGCATTCAAGTAGCGGTCATCTTAAGAAAAACACAGATCTCTGCAGTACCGACTTTCCCTAAAAGCCCTTTTTTTGAGCAGGAGCCGAGCCACCGTGGATTTTCGGTGTTTGCCTGTCCACTGGCACCCACTTCCAGCTTCTCCCAGCTACTCTTGTTTTTCGGGGGCAAGGATTCCCAGCCCAAGATATATCCTGATGGTTATTAAGGGAAACGGAAGCAGTAGCAAAGTGCTTTTTCTCTATCTGGCCACGGTCTCCAGCCCCACCCTCCAAATCTTACATGTAGAGAAAGGCTAAAAGTATACATAGGTGATAATGATGGGGTGCTGATGGCAGAGCTGAAGACAGACTCCTCTGTATCTTGAAGCCACACTCTGGCTTGGCAGGTCACCTGGATACGGTGCTGCAGGAGTTAGGCCTGATATCTATGGTGTGGTGAGGACAGGGGCTGGGGATGCTACCTGGGGTGGTACTGGGGCCGGGGAGGAATGGGGCTGGCTGCTACAGCTAGTCTCGCCTCTAAGGGAGAGAAGTGGCCTGGACAGTCTACATACCAGGAACACAATTCTAGGTGGCAGCGGCAGAGACCATGGGCTGCACCAGATGCCCTAAGTGGGCACGTTCTCAGATACCAGAGAAGAAGAAACTTCCTGGACATCTACCCAGCTCACCACTCTGCCTTCTCTGAGAAAGACTGGCCCTCAGGAGTGGGAATCTAGAAGCCACGCCACAGCTGACTGGCTACAATGTAAGCACTGGGGCCAAGCTGAGCCAATCAGATGGTCTCTCCGTAGAGCCGAGGAAGGAGAAAGAGACCCTGGGCGTTGATGGAGCCGAGCCACGTGGAGGGCGGTGCTTGCTTCAGAGGCCCACACACTCTCATGACGGAGGTGCTCAGAGCTGCCCTGCTGTTTCCACTCTAGAGAACATTCCCACTAGTTCTGTGAAATAAGCTAGTATCCTTCCCATAAACACCACCTTCCTCTTTTCCTTCAGTTACACTGCTGGCCTTCAGCTGGGTGTAATTTTGACCCTAGAGGACACTTTAGCAGTGTCTTGGAGACATTCTTGGTTGTCATGTTTGGGGAGGGGGGTGCTATGGCATCTGGTGGGTAGAGGCCAGGGATGATGCTCCACAGTTTACAATGTACAGCACAGCCACAGAGAATTTCAGTTCTACTACAAAGGATTATTTGGCACAAAATGTTAATAGTGTAAAGTGGGAAACTGAGCTTGGCAGAGATTATTTTCATTGCAACCTAAGGAACACATAAGTCACCCTGATCGAATGGTAAGTCCTGGCCTCATTACTGGTGGTTCAACCACATGTATTTGCTAATGTGATATAATATAAGGCATACAATATCATTACAGGTATATTCTCCCCAAAATGTTTAACTTAACCCCTTCACTCCATAGATATAACTGACAGTTTACAGGAAACTATAGGATGGAGTAATGAGCTTTAGCTACATATGACAAGGCAATCATACAAATCTAGATGGTGGGACGCTCTGTAGGGCAACTGGCATGGTCTCTTCAGCAAGTCAGCATCACCAACAAGAGACTATGGTAGATAATAAAAGGAAGGGACATCCCTGTATTCAAATGTGGTCTTGGATCAGATATTGACTTGGAAAAACTGCCTATCTGTGAAGGACATTTTTGGGGTGAACAAGGGAAATCTGAATATGGTTACAATATTAGAGGAAATAAAATTTTATTAAAATTAAAAGGTAGAGATTATTATCTGAAATAGCACAGAAAATTCAGAAGGCTAAGCACTAAGGTTTTAACGGTGGCAAACTGGGTGGTGGGATTATGCTGTTTAAACTTTTTTTTTGCTTGTCTATTTTCAATTTTTTTGCAATGTACCTATACAAGGGGGGACCCCCAAACAACCAAAGTTATCTTCTGGAGGGCAGGCCCCTTATAGTACAGGCTTCCCCTGCTAGGTGAGTATTCTAGGAACCCATCTGTATCAGTGTACCAGCTGGTGTTGTTGTGAGAGGCTGTGTTTGGCTTTAGTGAATTTTTTTTGGAGACTCAATGCATTTGCCCATTTCATGATGGGTGATTTACGAGCACACCTGCCTATACCGCGCTCAGTGTTCGGCAGTTTTTGACCAAAAATGGCATGAACCCCATGCCCCACCCTCCCTATTCACCCAATCTTGCCCCTGAGAGACGTTTCTTTTGTTGTTTCCCGGACAAAAGAGGTCCTCAAAGGGAAACGTTTTGCCAATGTGGAAGAAGTGAAACAAAAAAATGGCAGAAGCACTAAAAGGCATCAAAATCAATGAGTTCAAAAACTGTTTTGAACAGTGTAATAACCATCTTGATAGTCGTATGTATCAAATGGAGAGTATTTTGAAGGTGACTGAAGTTTAAACATGAAAGCATACACAATTTTTAATAAATAAGTTCTGGGTTTTTTGGGTCCCTCCTCATAATTCTATATTATTAAAAGTTTATTTAAAACAACTAAAAGACTTTTGAACTTAAGCCAGGCATAGGCAAGTTGGGGGCTGCCTGCCAGCAAATTTTTCTATATCTCGGAAGGGTGGACATTCGTCCAGAGACCACAAAAGATGCCAGAAACCTGGGGGACACTTACCAAAGATGCTCAGAATAAACGGCTAGAGAGAGAATTTTTGTGGTTCCCCATCAAAAAGGGAACCAAAGCTTTGGACTCCTGGTGTACTGGGAATTATAACTGTATCTGTGTGTTTGTGCATGTGCATAAACAGAAAATAAAGTAACAATGAGCCAATCAGTATAATTGAGAGGAGGAAGAATTAAGGGAAGATGGAGACACGGTCATATCCATAATAAAACACTGCAGAGAAGTTCTACAATAGCTTATCTAGAGAGCAGATTCCAACAGCTTTCAGTGGGCTCAGGGCACAAGCAGCTGCCATTCGAATGGTGTTCTGAAATACGAAATTATCTAAATTGTTAAATGGGTATCTAGCTCAGTAAGCACATTTGCAGAATGAGATTCTGAGGCATAGGATGCTGTGATTTTGGGATGTCATGCATTTGCTCAACACAGCATTAAATAGCTGGAGAGGGAAGCAGGTAATCAAAGGACGCTCTCCCTAGCAAATCCAGTAACCGAGAGTCTCTCCACCTGCCAAATGCTATCTATGTCCCTTTTCCAAGGTCAGGAAATAGACTCTGATGAGGAATAAAGAACCTATTACGTTGCTCAGGGACAGGCAGACTTCAGAGCTCATCTGTGCGCCTCTATTTGTGATTCCTACACACGAACTGGTTCTGTGTGTGCAATTCCATCATCGGCCACAAGGGCTGAAAGGCGGCTTCAGCTCCACCAGGTTCCAGACTGCCCAGTAATTTATACACAGCCTGTCACCCAGAGTTTCCATGGGAAACATTTCAGGGCCCTGGGATAAGTGAGTTTCACCTGACATGATTTTTATCTTCTGTCTGCCTGATGTTCTTTCCTCGGCCTTTATTTGTCACTCGGGCTTGTCACATTCATTATCATTACTAAGCCGCCCTGTGCCTAGTCTAGCTTAGGTTTGCCGGCACCCACCCTGGTTCCCTGTGGTCACAAACATTATATTGGTAATTATTCATCTCTGTTGTTTAGGGAAGAGCATCAGGCAGACAGAACGGTCTGTTCTGAAGAGGGCAAGAAGACAATTTGTTTAAGAAACCTAGAGAAGTCCTGCAGGGCAGTATCTGTAGGGGAAGAGTTAGGTAAGGTGGGCAGGCGCTGGAGCCTTCTGGGTCTTGTGGGCTCTTTGTGCCATAAATAAGGGGAAGCCCCTGCAGAGCATTAAGCAGAGCAAGTTTTGATACAGTATCTTTTTAAAATGCTTTCCTTGGTGAGGGACAGGGTGGGAGGTGGAGGGGGTGGTGAGGGAGAAGGATGTGGCTATGAAAGCAGCAGGAGGGGTCCTGGTGATGATGGAAATGTTAGGGACCTCAACTGTGTTGATGTCAATATCCTGGCTGTGATGGACAATAATTTTTGGGGGAATTGGGTAACATAGGATCTCTATTATTTTTTCAAAGATTTTATTTATTTTTAGAGAGAGGGCAAGGGAGGGAGAAAGAGAGGGAGAGAAACATGGATGTGCAAGAGAAGCATCGACTGGTTGCGTCTCGCACGCCCCCAATCAAGGACCTGGCCTGCAATCTAGGCATGTACCCTGACCGGGAATCGAACCGGCAAACCTTCAGTTTGACCCTTCAGTTCACAGGACAACGCCCAGCCCACTAGGCCATACCAGTCAGGGCTCTCTCTAATACTTCTTACAACTTGAATGAGAATCTACAATGACCTCAAAATAAAAGTTTAATTTAAAAAAATGTGTCTCCTACTTTCGACATGGAGAGTGTGTAAGAGGGGGTAAGGGTGGGAGAGAGGAAGTCAATTATGAAGTGAGTCCGAGTCATCCAGAGAGCTTCTGGGCCTTGTACTAGGGAGGGGGAGGAGAGGGGTGGATTGATTCAAAACATATCTGGAAGGTGCTATGGACAGACTCACTGATGGACCTCATGTGGGAGGTGAAGAAGAGGAAAAAGTGCAGAATGGCTCCCAGGTTCCTGTCTGCAGCAGAGAGGTAGACTCTGGCATCTTTTACTGAGACCGGACATGAAGGAAGAGGAGTAGGTTTCATGGCCGTGGCAGTGGTGGAGGGGAGGCCAGCTCATGTTTGGGCAGCTTAAGTTTAAGGAGCCAACGAACTACCCAGGTGGAGATTCTGAATGGGTATTTGAAAATGCAGTCACCTTAAAACATAACTAAAAGTGAAATTTCCCTCCCTCATCCCCTTTCCCAACTCCAAGGACTTCCTTCTAGGAAAACACGAGAGAGTAAGAAAACATTAGCCACCTCCTTCGCCTCCACATCACACCTTCAACCCTTTCCTCTCTACTCGCGTAATTGCTGTCCCATGCAAGAAAAAGTCCAGACCTGACTGGTGAGCGCCTGACATGGGCGACACCAAGTTTGATTCGTGGGGCCAAAGTCCCTGCCCATGTACAGCAGGTCCTTTCCAGATGCCTTGTGTCTCCAGGTGGGGCCAGTGCCTACATGCTAGAAACAGTCCTTTTTTCCTAGCCCTCTGTTCCACCTGCGGCTAGCGTGGGAAGCGGCCCGCTGTCCCCAGCTATGCAACTGGTGGACGGAGCAGCCTCAGCGCCTGTTGTCTAAATGCAGCCGGCTCTCTCTGCAGTCCTGCTTGAGCAGGTGCGTCCCCACGTGTTAGACTGAGGACTGAAGGTAGGGGACTTCACTTTGGCCTTCACATAAGAAGCTTGCCGGATGAATGAAGTGGCATGAGGGGAAGGAAGATGTCTGAATGTTGGCATGGAAAGAAACAGTATATAGTCCAGGGGTCCCCAACCCCCAGGTCATGGACCAGTACCGGTCCGTGGCCTGTTAGGAGCTGGGTTGCACAGCAGGAAGTGACTGGTGGCCGGGGCGGGGAGCAGAGCTTCACTCACATTACTGTCTGAGCGCCTCCTGTCTCCCCTCGCCACCCGTGTCCAGGGAAAGATTGTCTTCCATGAAACTAGTCCCTGGTGCCAAAAAGGCTGGGGACCCCTGGACACAGTACATTGAAGGTTATCCTTGAAAACCTTCCAGGAAGGCGTCATATTAGAAACAGACCCTCAGTCCATTTTCCTTCCTGAGTTGGAAGAGATCAGCGCTGATGAAGCAGAGGACGTTAACTCAGGAGCCACGTGGCACAAGCCAACTTCCTATGCCCTTTAATCCCGGAACTGCGCTCGGCACCAGGAGATGCACGCCCTTTGAGAGGCTCTGGGAACTGCCACTGACTGGGGATTAACAGGGTCCTGAGTCTTCCTCGGGCTCATCCCGGGGCTGCCGAAGTAACATGCGAGTTGCAGTTATTTCTCTCCTATTTTCTTGCCCAATGTATGTAGTTTTTTTCATGTAAGGTGAATGTGTACATGATATAACTCCTCTATTCTCTTTTCCATATGGCTAATCACCCTTTTGTTGCTCGAAATCCGGAAGGAGAGGATGAATGGAAGGCTGCCCGAGTCCCTAATTATTTTGGGGTTTATTCTCCCAGATCTTTTTTATGTATTTATACATACTGCACAAATTTTTTACATACATAGGAACATACTATACATATTCTGAACTTAGTATGTTCACTGAATGATAAAATTTTGGTGATTTTTGCCCCACACATCAACAGATATGGAGCTACCACATTCTCTTAAACTGTTCCATAGTATGGATATCCTATAATATTTGTAACCATCTGTCATTGCAGAACAGTTTTTAGTTGTGTTCAGTTTTTACTATTGCAAATATGACTACAATAAACATGCTATGTACATGTATCTTTGTATATTTATGTGAACATGCCTAGAAGATAAATGAACAGATAAGCAATTGCTAGATCAATGAGTATGTATGTTTGAAAATTTAAAAATTACTGCTGAATTGACTCAAAAATGTTTAATTTTCACTCCTACCCATACTGTAAATTTCCCAAGACTGTATATTATCAATTACATTTCTTTTTTTTTTTTTTTTTTGCCAATCTGGTGGATTAAAAAGAGGTATCTCATTTAAGTTTTGTTTCTCTGATACTAGAAAGATTGACTATCTTTTCAAATGTTTATTGGCAATTTCAATGTTTTTCTTTAGGAAATTTTTGCTATACCTAAAAGTGTTTTCATCAAGTTGTTTGCATATTTCTTATAGACTTTTAGGAGCTCTTTTATGATTGACATTGATCTTCTGTTGCAAATATTTCTTCCAGTCTGACACTTGTCTTTTATTAATATATAGTACTTTAATTTAAAAAAATTTTTGGGTAAAATTTTTTATCCAAGATACCTAGGGTATCTTCTAGGTATTAAGGTTTGCTTAGGTAAGCCCCCTCTGCCTCAAAATTATACTTTTAGAAATTCCTTTGTATTTTTTAAATACTTTTATAGCTTTATTTCTTATGTTTATTTCTAGAATATTTGTGAACTTATGATAAGAGACAGGACTCTGACTTTACATATTTTCCAAGTGTTGCCCTGGCTGGTGTGGCTCAGTGCACTGAGCGCTGGCCTGTGAACCAAAGTGTTGCCGGTAGATTCCCAGTCAGGGCACAGGCCTGGGGTACGGGCCAGGTCCCCAGTGAGACGCGCATGGGAGGCAACCACACATGATGTTTCTCTCCCTTTTCCCCTCCCTTCCCCTCTCTCTAAAAATAAATAAATAAAGTCTTTAAAACTAAAATTAAATTAAATTTAAGAAAAAACCCAAATGTCTTGATGCTTATGGTCTCAGTGCCAATTACTGATTCTTTCTTTCTTTTTCCACCTTTCTAATATATCAAATTCCTATATTCACACATCTGTCTCTGGGCCCTGTTCTTTTCCAATGATGTATGTGTAAATTTTAGCCCTGTCAGGGTCACACTTTTTGATGACTATCGCTCTACAGTATGTTTTGACACCCGCTAGAACACATGTACCATTGCCCACGACTGCTACCATTATTACCATTTACAATAATTGGTTTAGCTATTCTTAAGCATTCTTTCTTTTATATGAACTTTATAAATGGATCAAATTTCATTTAAAAAAATATCTGAGACTAAAATGGGCTTGCGCTGACTAGGTAAGAGTAATTTGGGGACAGTGGACATCTTAACAATATTGAGGCATCCTATCTGGGACACAGGCTTTCCTTTTATTTATTCAACTCTTCTTTTATACTTGTACATAGAGACTTGCAGTTTTCTTAATCGGGCTTTGAGCTTTTCTTATTAGATTTATTCCTACATGTTAGAGTTTTTGTTGTTACTGTGAGTGGTATATTTTTCCATCATATCTTATAATTGGCTCTTGCTATTTTACAGGAAAGCTATTGATTGTAATATATTGATCCTGAATTTAGGCGCTTTAATGAGTTATTAGTTCTATTAGTATTTAGTTAATTCTTTAGAAAATTCTATTTAGAGAGGTATTAACAGCTGTATTTGATTACATCGTCATGTATTCCCTTCTAATGAACACTTTCTACTTGTTCTTCTTATCTAATTCCATTGCCTATATTTGCCAGCATAATGTGGGACTGACTTTAACACTAGGTACTGATTTTAAAGAGAGAAATTCTAAAATTTTACTGCTAAGTATAATGTTTCCTTTTAATTTCTCAGGGAGAACATCTTTATTAAGCTAAGGAGATTTTCTTCTATTCTCTACCTCATTAAGATTTATCAGAAATAAGCTATGAATTTAACCAACTTATTTTCAATGAGTTAAAATGAATTTCAATTCAGTTCTTTAAATGAAAAGTGGTCCTCTTTTGCTTATGTAAAACTTTAATGACCATGTACTCTATTTCATGAAGAAAGTATAATGAAGTCAGAGACCTCTGATGCCATTCGAGTTGGTATGTTAAAAATGTAGAATTAGACGTATTTGGGGGGGAGTACATCAAAACAAATCATATATTTATGCTATTGGTAATTTAACATGAATCCCTCACCTTGAAATCATCGGGAATGAGGAGTTTTGATGTTCGTAGAAAATTCAAGATATATCTGAACATCTGTCCATCTCTGTCAATGAAATAGTGCTGTTTGAGACTGTCCAAAACAATGGGCTCTGTACCATCAAAAAGTCTTCCGATTCTGTGATAGAAAAGAGGGAACAGTGAAGACAATTAGAATCAATTGTTCAGCTACTAAAACTAAGAGCTACCATTCTGTGTCGCTGTCAAAGGTAGCAGTTTTGAAGATGGCAAGGCAGGAAAAATTACCCTTTAAGTGGTTACGGCTCTTTGTGAAGTACTGGTCCCTGCTTGATAAATATCTCAGGACCAGGCAATTCAAAATAGTGTCAGGCTTTCTCAAGTAAATTATTTTATTCACTGTCTTTTACCTGTAAAGAAAATGTTCCTGACATGGTGATTATGGCTAAGTGCTGTCACTGTAATGGAAGATCGAATCTTTACCCCTGTGTTACTTAAAACAGCCTTTTCTGTACTTAACAATACTATTGTTCCAAACTGCCGTTTAAATAAATTAGAAAAAAAATCAAATTTTTTTTAAGAATCTGTTTTCTGAGCTTTCCCCACCCATGAATCCCAAACTTTCCAAAAATAAAGCAGTACCTATATGCTAATACCTATATTTAATTATAAAAAAGAATAACTGAAAAATACCACTCATCTAGGAGAATATGTTTTTCATTAACAATATACAGTCTAATTTCTTAGGTCTCAGCAAAAATAATTTGTAATAGCCCGGCATCATTATAAAAATTACATTTTGATCACCCCAAAAATATGATAAAAATACATTATACCACCCAAAAAATATGATCTAGGTTCTGGAACATAAGTGACTATGGGTAATATTTAAAAACAGCAATCCACATGTTTTTCCCATTTGTAGAGTGAACATTTGAACAGTGTGCTACACTTAAAGTATATTGCATTTATTCTCATTTAACCTTTTAAAGAAGGCTGAACCTAGACACTTTGGTATATATTTGGTTAACAGAAAGTGGTCACATCTATAGTAGGAGCAAGTAAAGGACTGGCTAATGACTACTAAAGTAATTATAAAAAGTGAATAAAAATAAATAAATTTTTAAAAGGTGCTTTTTTGCTTTTCATTAACCGTGTAGGTAGAAAAATGGTTTCATTTTTTAATGAAAAGCTTTTGTGGAACTCATATCTTTGATTTGGAATATAATTTTATTGCTTTGAAGATGATTTTGAAATCATACATTTCTAATCTTACGTTGAAATGGGCTTGATGTAATGATAGGTCAATAATTCCACCCCTGTTAAAAAACAACAAACAGGAAACCTGCTCCCCTCCCTCCCTCCCAAGGCAGGCATGTGAATTTCTGTTTCAATAAGTATCTTTCAAGATAATTAGAAAACTCACGTCCTACTTGAAAGTAAATGCAGAGAAGAAAGAAACTAATTATGGTCAGGTCACATATATTTTTCTCAGCTAATGTATTTCATCCAACTTTCCATGAATTGAGGATGATTAACCAGGGTGTGGATTACAACCATCCAAGGATTGCTGCAATGCATTCTACCTTGTCATTCATTCCTCATTAACACATCAATCAAACAGCAGGCTACATGAAAAAGAGGCAGTGAAACTAAAATACGCTTAGTCACTTATTTATAGAGTTTCCAGGATGAAGAAGAATGAAAATGGTTTGACTATTATTAAAACATTTTACCCTTTACTGTGAATAACATAAATTTACATTTACAGGGGAGGAAAAGGGAGTTATATTTATTAAGTGCTTTCCAGATACCTTGCACTGTCCTAAGCATTTTATATATGTAACAAAACCTCCTTTTAAAGATGAAGAAATAGGCTAGAAATGATGAATAACTTGCCCAACTAGTTGAGTAGCAAGGGGGATTTGTGCATGGTCTGTTTGATCTTGAAGGGGCCTCCCAACAATGACTGGAATGAAAAGAATTACCACTACCTAATGAAAGCTTTTGGTCTAGTGTTTTTATTTCTATCTTATATTTGTTCAGCAAGGGTTTTATAATGAAACCCAAGCATGTATGATGATGATTATTATTATGACCTGAAAAAATTAGTAGCAGTGATTGCAAATCACCTCAGTAAAGACATAAAAAGTAAATATTTTATTCTTAAATAAATCATATGCTTTTTATACTTACGTGATCGCTCCCGAACTCTAGACGTGGATGTACACTGGCACACAATGAGCGATTGCTAAAGCTCTGAGGAGTGAACAAGTGAAGCGGGGACTGAGTGTTGAGTGGAATGAGGCTCGGCCAGTTACTAGCTATAATTTGGGTGAAATAAAATCTCCGTGAGTCCATTTCTGTTATAAAATTGCCTATTTCTTCTATAGAATTGCACTAGCTTTTCCTTGGAGTTGATGAAAATAGCAAATAGAGTCACGGCTGCCCAAAAAGAGTACAGCAACAGGAGTAAACTAAAGTAAACTAAAATTTCTATGAAAACAGTTTTTTAGAAGACTGCAGGCACTAAAAAGGAATGGGATTTAAGGAGTAAAAACAATCTTGGTTGAAGTGTATTGTTACCCTTTTCTAAGATAGGAGAGATGAGCCGTTTAGGATGCCAAAACAAAACAAAAACTACCTCTGGTAGATGGAGGAAATTGGGCATAGTTGCAATCAGGAGCACCTTCAACGTCTTAGACGAAATGGGAAAAGATGCGAAGGAAAGAGCAGGAGGGAAATCTGAAAAGAGGCCCAAAGCAAGGGGAGGTGAGGAGAGGGTGCGCAGAGAGGTGGCGGCGGCCTCCGCGCAAGGCAGCGGGAGAAGTGGAGTCTCCTGGCATAATCATTCAAGAGGAAACGGGGCAAAAACCTTAGAAAGAAAGACCGGACTCCACCAGGTAGATAACCCCCAGCCGTGCAGCGGTCTCGTGCGCGGAGCGGCGAGGGCCCGGAACCTGCAGAGGCCCTGGAACCTCCATCGGGAGGTCGCGGCAGTCGGGGAAGACACTCCTGGCACACCCAAAGGCTGGGAGATGGCGGGGAAAGCCTCCTTGGCCTCCTCCTCAGGAAAGAAACAACTGTGTGGGCACGCGGGAGCTGCGGGGGAACCGGCTGTGAGAAGAGGGGAAAGGCTTGGAAGGGAAGAGCCCAAGGGCCGTGGCTGATGCACATTCCTGACGCAGGTGACAGACCTCTTGGAGAAGAAACGGTCGCCACGTTTGAGGCAACAAAATGTTAGGAATAATAAAAGAAAACACAGTGGTGCTGATTTTCTCTGACCTTAAAGGCAGAAATGTTTGGAGTCCTAAAAACTATGTGGAAGGGCAGGGCTATGTCAATGATCATAAAAAGGTGGTCCAGGTCAGTTTTGAGACTGGGCCGAATGTGCTGTGGAAACCATTGTTTGGCTAAGCAAAGAGTGGGGAAGATCGACACAGGCTGTATTTCTTGTGGACAAATGAATGGAGTTACAAATCAAAACTACAGTGATTTGTAAACTCTGGTGCCTGAAACTGTGTGGAACTGATTACAGTTCAGTAACCTTGGAGAACATTCCTGTTTTTCAACTGGTCAAGCCCAAACTGGCTCTGGATGATGTATCGTTGTTTTGTGTGTGTGTGTGTGTGTTGGCCGGGTGGGGGGGCATTAATACTCATTGAACCAAGTGGCAATGCTGAGGAAAACTTTCTTCCACAATTTCAGTTTTCTTAAACATTTATTTTGAACATTTTCAAATTTATGGCAAAGCAGAGAAAATATGACGAAGCACCATGCGTCCATCCAGTTTCAAAAGCCATCAAGCTCTTGGTCAGTCCTGTTTTACCTTATACTTCGATGCCTCACTCTCCCACTAGGATTTATGAAGTAAATTTGAAACATCTGTCATTTTATTTGCAAATATTTCATTGACTGCTAGGATTATAAAAGTTCACTAAAACTATACTTAACAGATAATGAAATATATTCCTGTTTCTTGATTTTTAATATTACCATACTATCGATTACTCATTTATAGAGCAGATAATGCAGAACCAGATCTCCGAGGAAATTAAGCTCATTTAGGCGGAAAGTAAGTCTGGTCACCCACTCTGTCTCCCTGTTCTGTTATTAAAGCATGGTCTTTGATGAGATGAAATGAAAGTAGAGGGATAGGACCTGATTTACCTGGCTCAGTGTGAATCAGTCACTAAGAATTTATTTTCACCTGTGTATTCATTCATTTATAGGACCTGGTTTCTCTACTTTACTGTGACTCAGTTTTTTAAAGAATTTCTCTTTCCTTTTTTATTGTGCAGTCAATCAGTTATTGATTCATTCTTTGTACCAATATTCACTGAGCCTGACCATGCGAAGTACAGGGTACAGAGTCGTGAATAAGACACGTTCCTTGCTTTCATGGAATATTAGCAGTCTGTGGGGTGGGAATACAGATCAAGTGTAGTGTGATGGCGTGTGTCACTAGGTGTGTAGGGAGAGCTAGGGGCGTGTACAGGAAGCGTACCCAGCTCAGTTTTGAGGAGGCAGGGAAGAAAGACAAAGTTCCCTGGAGACCTGAAGGACTAGCAGAAGTTGGCCAAGTACAGAGATGGGAGGTTAGGTTAGGTAAGAAAGGAGAGGGGTAGGGAAGCTACAGAGTTTTCAGCTTGAAAAAGCCTGGCGTGTGATTACCCTCTACTGGGCTGCAGAATCAGGTCAACTGAAAACTGAGGCTGGAGCAGCAGAAGCCAGATCACAAAGAGCTGTGTCAGCCAGGTCAAGGACTGGGTTTTGAGGGCAGTGGGGACTGGTGCCAGGCTATGTTCTCAGCAATGTCAAGGAGAAGAACAAATTTAGAAGTGAAACAAAACTGAAATACTGTATCTGAAATCACATCTCACAGATGCAGCTTGTGGCCTCTCCACATCCTGTCTCCTTTGCATCGCCTTTGACTGTGTTATTTGCATAGATCAGTGGCTCTTAACCCTGGCTACACAATGTAGTCACCTGGAGAACTTTTAAAAAATACTGATGCCCGCAGCCAGGTATTCTGAGGTTAGGGTTGGGGCCCCCGACGTCTGTCTGCATTTTAAAAACTCCCCAAGTAAGTCTAACGAACAGCTGAACTGAGAGCCAGTGCAAATGAGGGTGAGCAGAGAGACTGAAACGGAGCAAGTCAACGTCATCCACTCGAGATGCTTTCAGTTAGTCGTTCTGACAAAAGTGTGGTGGGCTATTTAAGAAGAACTGTCACAGCACTTCTTTTTAAATAGCCAACCACAATTTTAGAAGTGATGGATCTCCAGGATGACCTAGTTCAGCCTCCTCTTTTACAAATGGAGAAGGAGTTCCAAATATGTAATGCTCCAGGATGCACAGCTGGCGAGACACAGAGCTGGCTCTAAAGCCACCATGCTGTCCCCAGAGAGAGGGCAGTCCCATTGAAGCCCAGGGAGGACAGCTGCTCTAATGTTAGTTACTATTTATTGAATAGCATTACAGGCCAAAAAATGAGCTGGCTCTCCGATGGGCTTTATCTCATTTCATTCTTATAGTGATCCTGTGAGGTAGCCATGTTATTCCCATTATATAGACAAGGAAAATGAAGGCCAGTATGGTCACTTGGCTTAGATTTCAACCTACGTTTGACACTAAAGCCTGTGCACCTGACCACTAAAAATACTTTTTTATTTATGATTTCAAAAACATAACAAAAACGACAACAGCTGAACAACTTCCCTTGTGAAATGCACAATTTTTATAATTCAGTAGAGTGTGCTAATGTTGTATGTTATCCCAAGCAAGTTTAGTTGTATAAGCTTTGTAGGGAAACTAATTTACCTAATAATAAACAGGATGTAAAAAGTTGAGGCTCAGGGACGTGGTGTACTTGAGGTCTGGTACACTGAGAAGAGACCCAAAACTGAACCAAAACACCCGAAGACTTCAGAGGTTACTTTCAAACAGTTCATGTAACTGCAGAGGTGTGTAATAAGGGATGGGAATGTGAGGATTCTAAGGACAATGAAAACTTCCTCTGGGGAAAGGAATACACATGAGGTTCCAACTCCATTTATCTTGAGCTCTTGTATTCCATTATGTGTGGTGTCACTACATTTAATCCTGACAAACCCCTGTGGCATCTGTCACTTTACAGCTAAGAAAATTTAACTTAAAGAGGCTTCCAACCCTTCTGAGGCGCCACACTCCCAATCCTCCTAACACACCCAATCCTCCTAAGCCGCTTGAGCACAATGTCCATCCAGCACCATGGTATGTTACATGACACCAGGCCCTGCCTTACCAGAGGCACAGGTTAATCCTTTCAACTCTCCGGGGCTGGTGCACACATGGTAATTACCCAGGGAGGGAGCCTGTTAACAGAAGGGCTCATGTACAGTGCCCCAGGGAAGGTGGAGAAGGCTCTGCCCAGGGGTGGGGTTGGGAATGAAGTGCCAAAGATGGGACTAAGGGATGAAGATGGTGAGAAAAGGGCAGGACACAGGTTGTCGGGCCTTTTCACCTATTGGCTGCCCTTGGCCAAGAAATGCCCATTTCCTTCATCTCTGGATTTTTAAGCCATGGAAAATATCATTTGGACTTAAGAAGAAGATTTAATTGAGTTTCTGGTCCAGATTTATTTTGCTAAGCAATTCAGAGGCAATTTCCAAATTACTTCTTTAGCATTACTTTTCAGGGATATTTTTAAATTATAAAAGTGACACCTACTCTTTGTTGAAAATTGGGAAAGTATGAAGGATGAAAAAAGAGCAAAACTGAAAAACGATCTGCCATGAGTCCACCAACCAGCAGGGCATTACTTATAAAAATATACAATTTAAAGAGTATTTTTCCACTGAATAATTTTGTTTTCAGAAGCAGTTGTAGCTTTGTACATTTTTCTGTCTAACTAATCCAAGTTAGTAGATTCCCAATTAAGTTTCTGTCCTAATATTTGAAACCTAAGAGCCCTGGCTGGTGTGGCTCAGTGGATTGAGCGCCGGCCTGTGAACCAAAGGGTTGCCGGTAGATTCCCAGTCAGGGCACAGGCCTGGGTTGCAGGCGAGGTCCCCAGCTGGGGGCACATGAGCGGCAACCACACATTGACACTGCTTAAAAAAAAAAAAAGATGGCGAATGGGGTAGAGGGCTGGGTGAGGGTAAGTATGTTTGTGCCTGAACAGTTGTGTGTATGTGCATGAGCGAGAGGTATGTGGAAAGCGTTACTGCAGGTAGAATCTGGACTCAGAATAGCATGGAGGGAAGGAGATATGGATGGAAGGGATGGCATTGCAACCAGTGGAGACCTTTTCCTCTTTTCCGTTGAAATGGGAGAGGAAGGAAACAAAGTGGGTGGGTTGAAAGAGAAATGCTAAGTTCATATCTGAAACTTTTTAATTTTTTAAAAAGATTTTATTTATTTGTTTTTAGAGAGAGGGGAGGGAGAGAGAAAGAGAGGGAGAGAAACATCGATAGGTTACCTCTCGCATGCCCCCAACTGGCGACCTGGTCCTCAACTCAGGCATGCACCCTGACTGGGAATCGAACCACCGACCTCTCACTTTGTGGACTGACACTCAACCTACTGAGCCATACTAGCCAGGGCCATATCTGAAACTTTTTAAAATATGGGGGTTCAATATAGTATTCTCTATATATATGCATATATTTTTTAATGCCCTTAGTAAAAAGTTTTTCTTTTTAAAAAGGAAATGCTATGCTGGACATAATTTTAATGTAAAAAAATTAAAAGAAATCATCAACTTACTGTTTTAAAAGTCTAAATGATCATAAACAGCATTTAATTTACTTAAAGTATTATAACTATTAAAAAAATCTAGGAATAATTCTTTATAATTTCCACTCTTGAGAAATTCCATCTATATTTCATGAACACAGATAAAAATTAATTCAGAGCTTGTTATAGAAATGGATAGAAGTAATTTAAGAGAAGGGAGACAATACCTTCTTAGTAAAAACAAACAAAACAAATTACATCTACTTATGGGGAAGTGATGTTTCCAGTATGTTCCCTGAGGCAGCATCATTTTCTTAAATGATACATAGAACTGAAGAAAGTAGGGGAGAAAGGAAAGGCAAGTTTAAAATATGAGAAAAGATCTGACAGCAAAAACAACTCGGGAACCCAGCATTTTGGGGAACTGATTATGAGGGTGATACCGACGGCTCTGGGGGAGCTCGAGGCCACTTGGGGCTGCTAATCCTCCAGGAATCCCATGAGTCCCCTCCTTGGCCCTGGCTAGAAATATTTTTAAAATTAGCAGAGTTACATTTTTTACTATGAGCAAAGGTATTATTATAATTAACGCGATTAAAAAAAAACAAAACCCCGCCAGAATTTACATAAGTAGATTTTTAATTTTTGAATTTATTGACTGTCTACCATGTTCCTGGTACTTTGCCAGGCCTTTAAAATGTGCACGATACAGTCCCACTGGGAGCCCTGCGGGACAGAGAAGATCTAGCCAGCTTGGGGCAGGCAGGGAAGGCTTCCTGCAGGAGGGGATACCTCTGCAGGGCTTCAACAATCACTAGGTAGAAGGAGAAGGGCACACAGGGGCTTGGAGAAGGGATTTCAGGCAAGAAAGAACATGATGGGTGAGGCGTGGACACAGCAAGTGAAGAGCATCTCTCTCAAAGTGTTGACCTCAGCGGAGCCTGTAAGGGCCCCGTTATTCACAAGAGCTTGGGTATGGTGCTTTCAGTGATGCCTTAGGAGCCCCTGGCACAATCAGCTCTGAAACTCAGAGACCTGGGTTTGAATCCTGGCTTTACATCTTTAAGGCTAAATCAGTTTACGTTTTGATTTTGTCATCTGAGAAATGGGATACTATAGAGCCCAAAGAATTCTTCAGAGGAATACATGACTGTCCAACAAAAGCTACATTTACTGAGCGTTCACTATGTGTAGGACATGGTACCGAGTCTTCACAACAGCTCTGCCAGGTAAATACTACCATCCCCACTGTTCGCAGGAAGATGCCGCAGCCAGCTGATTAACACCGAGGCCAGAATTAAGCATCGGGTGGCAGGACTGCGGAGCCAGCTGGGAGCCACACCCTTACAGCCCAGTGACTCCCTTACCGCTCCTGCCGGAACACTGTGCTCACCTGGCGCGGGATCAGTCCATGCTGAGACATTCTCACCCTCTGGAGAGTGTGTGCTATGCTAAAACAGAGTTCTGGCTACATATAAAATCCCACTGTGCATCTGGAATTGGAAGGAAACTTTTAAGGTTACCTAGTCTGCCCTTTGGTTTGAGCGAATGCCTACTTTTAATATGATTTCTAGGGGAAACAGCTATTTTTCTAAGATCAGTCCAGGATCGGATCATCATAATCTCCCTTGGAAGCCCACTTCACCTCAGTATTTGTGGCTGCAATGGTTTCTGCTGAGGTTTCTTCTTGCTTTCTTTTGGGGCACCGAGCATACACGTGCATGAGCACACACGTGTGTACACACACATGCACACGAGCCTGCCCTACAGCCCACCTCCACCTGCCTCCCAACAGTCTGTCTATATTTGGAGGAATTTCTGACAAACTATTTTTCTCTTGATTGAAAACTCTAGAATATGTTTTCCACTAATAATTACTATTTGGAGAAAAATATAATAGCTAACATTTTTTTGAGTTTGTGTTGGACATTCTGCTAAATTTACAGATGATCTGATTTAACTCTCACAACTCTGTGAAGTATTTAAACATAACATTTTGATTTTCCTGATGAAGAGACTGAGGCACAGAGCCTTCAGATAATTTGCCAAGGGTTGCTGAGCTACGAAGGCTCTCAGTCCCCAAGAGTGAAGGCCAGCCCACCCTCCATGCTGTCTCTGGCTCTCAGTGTCCATCTGTCCCAGACCTCCCAACTCCTTTCTGGCTCTAGCACCTCCTGCCAATCTTTCTTCATCTTGCAGCAGCATTCCAGTTTCTTGTCACATAAACTCTTTTGCAAATGTTCCCATTGAATTTAATCTGTTATCGGTTAACTATTCTTACTCCTGTGCTTCTGAGTATTAGCAACCTTAACTATTGAACCAGTGCCTTCCTATCTGATGATGCATTCCCGATTCTCCCATCTGTGCCGTCAATCTCTCTAATAAACGGAAGGGACTCTCGGCCATTCCCCTGTGACCCCTCTCTCCCAGCGGCCCCCTTCCCTGCTATACTTTGAGATCATCAGTGACAGTAGGGTGTGGAATGGAACCGATCCCCATTCCTTTGGAGTTTACTATCCCCAACTGTTGGGATTTGCTTGCAATGTCACAGTAGTCACTTTAAATAAAAGCATCATATTAATTATACGACACTAAGAGACGACCACGGCAAAGCCAGCTGCCCCTATTTTCAATGTATCCGTTTTTCCCTCCGTGTAAGGGGGCCAGCAAAGCGGCAGCTTACGGTGGAGTATGTACAGTTTTTGCTTAGTGCCTACAAGTGAAAAACCAGGGGCTTAACACAGTGCTTAATAAAAGAGAAGGAACGGGAAAAACATAATTTACTAAGAGGCCAGGTAAATACTTTTCAAAAACCTAATAGAAGCTCTGTGGAAGAAAACACGTGAATCTGCCTCAATGCATTTGTACCCCTCTCCCACTCCTACACACACGTGAGCTCACACACACACTGCTGACATCATCCAAGGGTCTTCAAACAGCAACAGTGCATCACTCCGATACTCCAGTATCAGAAGGCAGTTGGATGAATGAAAATGAATGAATGATTCTCCCACTGCATGACTTCAGAATGGCTGGGAAGCTTAAGAACACTTTCAGAAACGAGGCTTTATGAGGACAAAACCAAAGGGAGGAAATTTCACCAGAGGACTGTGAGTTATATGCCTTAGAAGAAGGGAGGAAAGCTGAAAATTGGAGAAGAGTTACATTTATGCAGCTTCAAAAGTACCTAAATATTTTAAAGAATATATAAATTGTCTATACCACCCTTTTACTTAAAAAAAAATGTCTAATCGCTTCTTCAGATCACAGTGGATGATGTGCCTCGTTGGTTTTATACGCTGAGAAGCTTAATTAAGACTTCAAATTCATGTCGAAAGATTATTTAAATAGTCACCAAATCAAAGTGACGTGCAAAATATTAAGTATAAATCAGCTCATGATTCAAAGACAACATTCTCGGGTGTGTGTGTGGTTGGGAAATAACGACAGAGGCTGCCGACAGCATTTTGCCTTCGGCTGTACCAAAGCCAACAATGCGCTGTCGTAGGTGTGTGTCTTGTGTAACCGTCTACACCCTTCTGGGGCTCAGGCTTGGTTTATCATAGTTTAAGAATTTACCCGGAGGCACCAAGCTGGTCTCTAGACACATTGGGCGGTAGGTGTATCTATTGATATTTCTCCCTATCCCTTTCAACAAAACACCAAGCCCCAACCTGCAAAACATTAACAACAACAACGAAAACTTTCCCAGCTAATAACAAGAATTCCTTTTTTTTCCTCTTCCATTTCAGATGATTATATCGGGAAGTGGACACATTTCAGTAGTCACTGGACACCATTACTTGCCATTCCTGCTGTCCCTGTAACTTCATTCGGAAACCCTGTGTGAGAAGCACACTAAAGCCAAACCTCAGTTTTCAAGTAAATCCTTCTGCTAAGTTTTAAAAATCAACATAAAAGATTACAAATGGCTTCTTGAAGAGTCCCACAGGGCGCGTACTTGGGAAAACAAACCGTATCATCACTGTTTGGTTTTCTAATCGTCAGACATCTTGCCACGGTGAAGAACAGAGTTTTATTCATAACGAACACAGTTCCCTGGGTTTGCTTGGTTGTTACAAACTTATTCCAGTGCATTTTAATGTGTCCAACAATTTTCTCTGAATTCCACTGTTCATGCCATTTGGTTCCTACTGCAACGTGTCACCAGAATGGGGATGTTTTGAGCAAGTGCCTTCCTTAG
Source organism: Mormoops blainvillei (assembly GCA_004026545.1). Lineage (NCBI taxonomy): Eukaryota > Metazoa > Chordata > Mammalia > Chiroptera > Mormoopidae > Mormoops > Mormoops blainvillei. The sequence goes on along the minus strand of PVJD01005600.1, from coordinate 57,556 downwards.
GGCCCCTGAGATTATGGATTACTGGGCTACACTTAAAAGATCCTTCTTCTTTCTTTGACATTGACTGTTTGCACTGCTTTGAGACTAGGAGAGTTTTCATTTTTTAGGTAAGCTCTCAAGCCCTTAGGGCCTTCTAAGCTGTTGCCTAAAAAATCAGTATTCAGAGGGGTGGCAGGGGCCTAGCCAAGCCTAATGAGGCTGGGTGGGGGTCCTGGAACACATTCAGCTCAGATCATGACAGCAAGTTCGGGCGAGCTCAAATCCACCTTTCAGTTATGAAGCCCTCTCCGCCTGGCAAGGTTTCCCGCTGTTTGAAAGTGGTGGCTGGCTATTAGGCACAGCTGCACTTTATCTTCTGAATATTGGGAATGCAATAAGAAAAGTTGCACAAGAGTAAAAATAATCATTACCAACAAGAAATAATAAACAACAAACAATGACATTATGAAGAACACTGACACGTGTCGCAATGGGAAGCCATTATCCAGTGACAGTGTCATTTCCATTGACACTGCCTCTAGATTAGATTCAGACAGTCCAGCAAATAGCCAGTATAATTGTGGGGCTGAAAAGTGGATTTTTAAAAAATATTTTCCTTTGCAGATGGGATTGCCGCCAGATCGGAGTTTCCAGGTGTCTGCCCTTGGCATATGAATACATGGAATGCACTCGCCTTGTCAGGGGACAACAGACTTCTCCTCTTCCACCCACCAATCATACTCCCTCGGTGTCCCGCCAGGACCACCCAGGCCACATTCAGAAGCCCAGAATGTAAAACACTATGCACGCACTTCAGTACGTTGCTTTGAGGAAGAGTTATTGCTACTTTCTACCTCCAGGCAGAATATTGGTAACTCATTTGTTTGAGGCTATACATCCTGCATTTCTAATGAGAAGAAATGGCATTTTAATGGATTATTTATATAATAACAGACTGAACTGTCTGGCAGGCACAGTGAACTGAACTTTTCTGTGAACATACCTCAGGTTTCGGTAGAGAGCATTTCTGTGTTCGGTGAAGCCGTAAGGCCTCCCTTAGTGTGACTCGCTAAGAAGTTTTGTTTTGTTTTTTTGCCTTCAGAATTTAAATGCAAGCTTTAACATCATGAGTTTGGGCTGTGAATAAATGCTTCTGTTTGGAGGTTAAGAGGACACAAGCTATTTTCTCCATTGGCTTAATAAAAAGCGATTCCCCCAACTTGAGAATAACTTGCACACTATTTTATTCCAGCAAAAACACACTCAGCACAGGCACTTCACTGCAGTCTGACGCAGGGGCGCCTCCTTTCTGATTCAGGGTTTCATGTCTATGTGAAGTAGATCCCCGTGGCTTGGAAAGATGATATCAGAGCTATCCAGCACACACAGGAATAACGCTCTGGGGTTTAACGTTCTTTCCCAGAAAGCTTTCTACATGATCGAAATGCAGTTTGTCTATGGGAAATTCATGTAAAATGTTTTAATGTTGGTCCTCATTGGCCATAAAAGAAACTTTCAAGTGAAGCATTAAACCTGAATCAGTGTCATGTGACTGACACAAACTACAGGGTTTGAGGGGTCGAACACCATGAGATGTGGGAGCTGGGCGATAGGAAATGACAATGTGAATTTTAAGCCCTTTTGATGAAATTGTTCTCAAGACACAATAGACTATATTTTTCTCACATTAACCTTGCAAGAGATTACTGAAATCTTCTTTGAAATGCCTTACTAATTAACTTTTCAAACAGTAAATAAAACAATTTATTATTATAAAAGTTCTTTCTTGCATGATGAGGGGAAGCATGGAAATATGATTAAGAAAAAAAGAGCAAAATGACCTTGGCATTGTTCAATGACACTATTCATCATGACAGATCAAAATGAGAACTGCAGTATTATTGTCCCAAGTGATAAGAGCCAAGCCAGAATCAATAAGAAAAGCCTTGTTTTAACAAACTGTCCTCTGCCACACCACTAATGTCCCCACCCTTCTCTGCAGACTGGTGCCCCAGCCCCGAGATGCAAGTGGGTCCCCGGGGATTGATGAAAATGGCAGATTTTCCTCACATCCTGAAATACAGGTTATGTACATGGTGGGCAGAGCCCAGGAATCTGCATTTTCAAGCATCTCCAGGCGGCTCCTGATTCGAGGGATTAGGGAGGCAGTCTTGGAGGAAGTGTGCTGAAGGCAGGTGTCACCCTTCTGGTAATCTGTTTCCTCGGTGTCTGGATTGTGACTGGTTGATTTATTCCTGTCTCCTCACTTTTTCCCTTCAGGGTAACTAGAAAATCCTTTTCTGAGCTTTGCCTTGGAGAAAAAAGGATGTAAATCTTTGCTGCCCAGATTGGATTAGGCCTGCCATTAAGTCCTAGCATCACCCTAGCACCTGATGATTCGAAGTGTTTGACATTCCCGCTACAGCGGCCCTGTGGTGGCCGAGCTGCTCCAGATCACAGCCAAATGCACTCAGCAACATTTGACAAGTGCTTGTCAGGCGTCTGCTGTGGGCCGTGCACAGCGAGCAGGGCACTGAAGGCTCCTGGTGGGCCTAGTGCTGTTTGAAAACCTAAGGCATGGGTTTAGAGGGCATGTTTCAGAAACGAACTTTAAAAGCCTTTATAGTTATTTTCTGATTGGTGCGTGCATGTGTGTTTTGTGCACAGGTGTGAACCCTGAGATAGTGTGCTGCATTGGTGGCTCTTGGGTCTACTGTTCTATTAGTCCAGCAGGAAGGGGGTGACGAATGATCTATGGGCCTAGACACCCCCAATGTGTCTGAGCCCTGGCGTTGCCCAGTGTACCATTCTTCCGGACAGGCACGGGCTGGTAAGGCCAGCACTGGTCACTGCCTGTTTTGCTAATGATTTTCTTTTGACAGGTACAACCAAGCAGCCATCAGCAAGTGGCAGGGTCACTGGTCCAAGGCCAACTTTGTCCCTTGCTGTGGGCAGACTTTATACTGGACACTGGACACTGGGTCCTGAAAAGAAGAACTTCCTGAAATCCACAGGCAAGTAAGAGCAAGACCTATTTATCCCACTCCTCAGTCTAAGGTGGTGCTTTTCAGACTTTAATTTAGAGCCATGACACACACAGACAGTAACAGACAAGAGAAGGCTGCTCATGGCTGTGGGTGACCAGCCGGGGAGCAGCAGTTACCTCAGCGGCTGAAAGGAAATTAGATGAAGGCCATCAGGAGAATAAAGTAGCTTGAAATATTGTAGGTGATCTCTCCTGTTGGCTAAAGACCACCTTTAGAGCATAGTTCCAGAAGGTGGTAGGGGGACCATGTGGCTGAACACAGGAAGCATTAGAAAATCTCATGCCCTGGCTGGTGCGGCTCAGTGGATCGAGCGCCAGCCTGCGAACCAAAGGGTCGCCAGTTCGATTCCCAGTCAGTGCACATGCCTGGGTTGCCAGCCAGGTCCCTAGTGGAGGGGGCGGTGGGGGGGCCTGAGATGCAACAACACAGTGAGGTTTCTCTCCCTCTCTTTCTCTCTCCCTTCCCGTCTTTCAAAAAATAAATAAAATTAAAAAGAAAGAAAAGAAAATCCCATGACCCAGCCCTGCCCCAGACCAATAAAATCAGAACCTTTGTGGGCAGGGCTAGGTTTTAAAATAAGGAATCCCAGTTGATTGTAACATGCCCCTGGGGTTGAGAAGCGTGGCTATAAAACAGGGAAAAACAGGGGCCCCGGAGGGAGAGCGGGACTTGGAATATGAGCTCTTCTGAAGCTCTTCGCCGTTTGCTGCACAAGACTAAACGGGTTGCTTAATCTCTCAGAGTTTCAATGTTCTCACTTGTAAGTGGAGGTAAATAACAAACCTCTACTAACAGGATACTTAAATAAGATAACATAGCTTACCTTTCCATTTGAATAAGTTCACTCGATTATTTGCCCTTCAGTGTGCTGAGGATCTGGCCTCCGTCTACAATATTTTCCCCACTAATTAACTCATATATCACAGAAGCTTTCGGATGTTCACTCTGTGGCAGGCGCGATACTAGGTGCCAAGAATGCAAGGATGACACTAAGTAAGAAAGAGCTCTCCAGGGAGAGGGTTTCTTTCTAAGTGAGGCTGAGCGCTTGATATGTGAGAAGTTAATAAAAATCAAGACCATGACCCACAGTCCCACCCTGAGTTGTGTCCGCCAGATGCCCAGTGTTGTCCCCGCTGTCACTGCTCCGCCGCCACAGGCACAGGCACAGAGGTCTGTGCGTGCACGGTGCCTTCACCTTCCTCCTCTCCGGCCTAGGACGGGGCTAAGCGGTAAACCGGCCTGGCTATCGCTGGCCTCCGGGGAGTGTTGATTTCAATGCCTTTTAATTTTGCTTTAGTCAAAACCAAGTATAATGTCAGTGACCAACAAGTGCGAAATTAAAGGATGTGTATCAGAAACCGTATTACAGTTAATATACTAGTGAGGTGCCCTGAAGATGATCTGACCTTGAGCTGCCCCCATCTGTGGCCCAGAGAGTAAACCTCACCATGTATTTCCCTCCCACTGAAATGCAAGGTGAATATATGTGAATACACTCATCTGTATTTGCCACACATTAGATAACAGGAGGTGAATAACAAAACTTAGAAAAGGCAAAGGATCATAAATTAGGGATGATCTGTGATACTGAGGTGACAAAAATCTGCTTCTAAATTTAAAATGTAAACTAGATTTTTGTCTTGAAAATGTAGATGAACAAATAAAGATGTTTCTTGCAAAAAACAAAACAAAACAAACGAATGCAACTATCCTTAGGCTTACAGTAAGGGCAAATTATATCCCAGAGTGGGCGGGCCTATTTGTTCTGTTATTTTTCTTACGTCCTACGTCACCTGGTACTAATTCCAGTATTGTTTATTGATTGTTCACTTGTGGATTGTCTGTCTTCCCCCTTCCCCAAGTAAGCTACAAGAGAGCAAAGACTCGTGTTGGCCAGTATATGCCCTGGCTGACAGGGCATGCAGAAGCCACCTGAGTGAATAAAAGGACGTAGGCGGGGGGAAAGCTACAGGCACTAGAATGAGGCTGCTTTTCCTTTGACTTGGGCTCTGAGACAAGACTTTATAAGTTAGATGGTTTTACAGGCCTGTTTTGTTCCCAAGTGGCAGAGGAAGTTTGCTGAATCTACCAGACGCTCGGAGTGTTTACTGAAGAACTTGTTTTTCAGTACTCAACAGAAAGTTCAAGTTTCATCGCTTAAAAAAAAAAAAATCTTTTGAAGTTGGTTTCACTTGCTCTTCACCTATATAACTGAGGAGTAATTTTAGAAAAGTAATAATTGTCAGATGAAGAGACAGAGAAGAGGGAAATTTTCCCTATTACCTTGACGAAACTTTCCATTTTTCATCTGCTAGGCGCTTTCCCTCCTTTTAAATCCCTCCGTAAACTAAGTTTTTAAAAGATCAACCAATCTTACCAATCAAAATCGTTCACCATTAGTCGCGCTGTTCGTATTTCATGCATTCCCACACATATTCTCCCAGCAAGAAGGCTATGCTTTCGCTCTCCGCTTGTACTGAGACTATCGACCCCAGGTTGACTTCTACGCCTCTAAAACCCCCAAAATCTATTCTGAGATTTTTAACTCGATATATATATACATTGAGTTATAAATCACGATGATCAGCCCTGGCTGGTGTGGCTCAGTGGATTGAGTGCCCACCTGAAAAACCAGGGGGTTGCTGGTTCGATTCCCCGTGGCACATGCCTGGGTTGTGGGCCAGATTCCCCAGTAGGGGGTGTGCTAGAGGAAACCACGCATTGATGTTTCTCTCCCTCTTTCTCCCTCCCTTCTACTCTCTCTAAAAGTAAATAAATAAAATCTTTTAAAAAATAAATAAATCACGATGATCTAAGAAACGGGTTAGAATTAAAAGCTTTCTATTCAGTGCCATGCAATCATTCTGAAAGGAAGCTCAGGGAACTGTTTGGCAAATAAGAATGCATTTTTTCCGGCTTTTTTGTTAAGATTTTGAAACATGGGTCTGATGTTGCTGGACTCACATCTAGGGATGGCCGTGTAACATTGGAACTGTGAAGTCCTAAAGTCACAGTACAGAATCCCCAGCCCCAGGACAGGGTTACAGAAAACTCCTTGGGCTGGCACGCAACAGTAACGTGGAAACCCTAATGTTAGAAGTCAGTTGTCCGGAGAGCGTGTGCACAGATCCTTTCATACTGCTCTTATCCAGCTTTCCTCTCAGGGCAGGACGGCAGACACATCAGAGTGAAGCAGAAGTCAGATCTCTGCTGGGAAAGCATCTCCATCCTCCAGCTCCCAATGCATATAGCAGACCCCGTGGGTGGCCATGGGTGTCGATGGCAAGGCTGAGTCTCTTCAGTTTTGCAATTACCTACATATGTCAGTGCGCTTAGTAACTCTGCTGATATTTAGGAGGGACCAATTTGGCATCATCTACTTATGTGGAAGGTAACTCATGTACTGGGTTTAAAATATACAAAAGCTCTGTCCAGCAGTCAGATCAATGGCTCAGGGTTGTAACACGAGATCTTGTCTTTCACCTCTAGGTCACTGGCTGGCAGTCACCTCTTTTACCTAAGACCCTTGTCTCATTACCACCCCACAGGTTTAGGTAATTACGGAGTGTCAGCCCACTTTATGGTATGAAAAAGTCCACCATCAACATAGGTGTTATTAACACTGATTTTGTTCAAGGTCATAGAGGATGAAATAGACCTAACTTTGAACACTGACTTGTGCCTACTTTTAAAGCAGCCACAGAATGTGTCTTCCACGTCACACACACATTTGGTGCAAAAGACATTTCAGTGTTAACAGTAGATTTTAAGAAGGCCATGTAATTTGGTACCAATCTTAATTACTTATGGCAAATTATTTATAGATACCTAGACTTTTTGTTATCAATGATGTTAACAATGACTTCTGAATCAAATGTAATCAGCTCTGTCCTTAAAATTTGCAGAGCCCAGGTCAAGAGAGTACAAGTGAGACCCATCTCCCATATGTCTAGATATTTACAACTTGTAAATCAAACTATTAAATAAAATATATTCTATCTTCTTTGTATATCCATTCAAAATCTTTTCATGCTGGTGATATATTTTTCTTGACTTTTTTGTTTTACTTATTCTATGTAAAATTACTGGAGGTCTGAACTGACTATTTTCCTTGGTGATTACAATTCAAAGCAGTACTCAGAGCTGGGGACTCGAGGGTCCTCCGGGAGGGGATGGTGTTTATCACCGAGATGGGTGGAGCGGCTTCTGTCTCAAAAACACCTCCCAAGAACTGTTTCGCATTTTACACGAAAGACTGATAAAGATAGAACACAACACTGATGCAGGCAAAACTTCCCTTAATTTCAAAATTTCAGTCCCTTAAGCTGAAAAAACACCTGATGATGGGAGTAACAATGTGAGTGGCTAACCATGTTTTGAGATAAAAAAGTCAGCTTGCTTATTGATTTCCTGCTCAGTTAGGCCTTACCAGCCCAAAAAGCAGATGGCAACACGCACAGGTGACGCTAGAAATTAAAGAAATACAGATCAACATATTTTATTTTGGTGGAATGGCCATTAGGTATCGATGAAATATTCTTTGAGGAAGAGACCTCTATTTGTTTGGAGAAACCCTATACTTTAGTGTTGTTCAAAGCCAGATGGCGAAAACCAGGATCCCTTAGGAAAATCAGCTTCCCATTTTATTTGTTCGGGGCAGGGCCTCACATGGGCTTTTAATACTTGGGATGTTTAGCCACGTGGTCCATCATACCGTTTTCTGCTGATGGTGTTTTCAAGATGGTCTTTAGCCAGGAGGGCAGTAAATAGAGACAGAATAAAAAGAAAATTACAGTATTTCAAAATGGAGTAAGGGCTCTTTGCAGGGCCCTTGAAATTGTAGAAAGACATTACATCTTTTAAGATCAATTGCTACAAACAAATTAGTACTTTTACACTACAAGCCTGCCCTTGAAATCCTAGAAAACAAAGCTGAGAAAAAGCCCTCCTCCCCTCTGGGCTACGCCAACGAAAGGGTGTGTGAGAGGAACCAGGGCACCGGCAGGGGGGTGGGATGGGGCAGGGAATGGTCCCTGGGGGTGAGAGGGCTCACAGTACCCTGAAATCTCGAGAACTGGAATGACAGTTACTGTGATTCTATGTTCACGGGCATTCTAACGTCCTAGGATTTATCCCCAAAGGGTTGCCAATATACAGGAGCTTTTCCCAGAAGTTGGTAGGAACACCTCATATCTGTGGGGGAAGTATGAAGACCTATTTCTTTCCTGTATCTCTGACTACTAAAAGTTGTGTTTGGGTCCCATGAAACTGACGGTTGCTTTGAAAGGAATATTTAATTGCTTACCGAAAATAGAAACAAAAAACATGAAAACCCAAGAAGGAGTAAAGCAACATACAGTGGTCAATTCAACATCTAAACTGGCATCACCTGCTTGTCTCAAAAACAAGTCTTGACGTATGTTTAAAAACATCTCCTAACGATAAAGATGATCTTGGAACAGCTTAGCAGTTCTGTGACAGATGGGGGCATTTAAGATAAGGCGCCAGAAGATGCAGGTGAGGAATCCCTGGGCCTGCAGTAACTCAGGCAAGAATCCAGAAGTAAGACTATTTCCACGGTCTAGGAAATGAATGAATGAAATACATTTGGAATTTGGAAGGCAGTTTTAAAAGAAGCAATTGCTTAGCTTGGCAGAAGATTAAGTATAAAGGCAATACTATGTGTTTGGAACGCCCATGGTGTGCTTCTTGTAATCAAATTTAATCTTCCTGGTAACCTTGCATTAAGACATATTTGTGTTGACTTTCTAAGAGAGAAGACAGTGGCTCAGAAATTGGACCTATATCCGTGTCCTATATCTGTGACTATTAGATAAATGGCAGCATCAACGTTCAAAGCTAGGACTAATGAACCACAAGTTATTTTTTATGTTTCTCCTGTGATACTGTGACCCATCGGTGACAAGGATGCACAGGGAAAGATCAGGAAAGTAAAATGAACAATTTTCTCTTTTCTGGTGAAGTTGGTGAAAGAGAGATTCAATACATGACACACAAGTAACAGGCTGGGGGAGGGGTAGAATTAATTTGATTTTTTAAAAATCTGTGTACTTCAGCACTGTCCAATAGAAATAAAAGCAAGACACATATGTAATTTTATGTTTTCCAGTAGCCACATTAAAAAGTTAAAAGAAACAGGTGAAATTAATTTTAATGACATATTTTATTGAACTTAATGTGCTATTATCCCAACAGGAAATCAATATAAAAATTATTGAGATAGTTTACATTTCTTGGTACTCTTTAAAATTCAGTGCGAATTTCGCACTTAGGTGGCATTTCAGTTTGGACCAGCCACATTTCAAATGATCGACAGCTGCACGTGGCCAGTGGCTGCCGTGAGACAATACAGACGTCAAATGCTGAGGTGCATCAGATCTCGGGGTGTGGCTGATGAGGGACAAAACGCAGACTCAGAAATACGAAAAAAACACCCACGGGGGGAGAACACTATGGAGAAGTGCCCAGAGAAAGACTCCCCCAATGAGACACAATTTGAGGTCTTTAATAATGCGAAACACCAACATGATTAAAGTAGCAAATTATTTCAGAGAAAGGAACTGAATAAACAAGAGTCTCTAACCGCTGCCAATGGGCCAGGTGATACTTGGGAGCTTCCCAAAGGCCTGAACCCCTGTGGGACCTCAGTCAGTGGGAAGACACCCACCCAGCTGCAGTGAGCACTAGGAGGAAACCTATGGCTTACATCACAGGTAAATGGTGTTGTCATTAACTTCTCTCCTGGATCAGAGTTTTAAAAACACACTGAAGCAAATGGTCATCAAACCAAACCAGTGAATTTTTCTGTAGACGAGGATTTGCTTGTTGACTCTTATGTATGTTTTGTGACTTGCCCCCTAGAATTAAGTGTTTATCTGAAGAGACACAGTGACTTTCTACTGTTGACACTGGTGTTAGCAGAAGGTTAGAAGAAATGCAAATAGACATTTTTAAAAAAAGGTCACTACTTATACAATATTATTCTTAAGAAATATAACTATCATGTAACATGATTTTGCAGACCTACCACAATGATCTCAGGTTAAGGTGGGGACTCGATAATACTAAGTAACTGATATGATAATTTCATTTAAAAACATATAGTTATTTTGGATAACTGTGACGTTAACTAAACAAAAAAAGGTCTTTGTGCAGTTATCAAGATAACAGTGATTTTTAAGCCACTGCTATCTACATAGGCTGTAAGCTACCTGTCACTTTGTAAAGAGAGTCTTAAAAATACAATTGGTGCCTTCCGGAAGCTCAAGTGGTGTGTTTCCATTTCGCGGGGCGGAAACAGAGAAGCCCCCTTTTTCCTGACATCAGCCCACAGGAGTTCATGCCTCAACCCCCAACCACCAGCAGAGGATAATTCCCTTACAGGACCTGGGCACAGCCCCCGATCTAGGCAGAGCCTGGAGGGCTGTCCCTAGAGGGGGACAAAGTCAATTATTTCCTTGGTGCTCCTTTGCAAATGGCTGGGTGGAGTCACGTGGGGGCACAGCTTGTAAACATATTGCATATACTGCCTGTTTGTGAACCAACCCTCCTTCCTATACTTTCTATATTTACTTTTGGCCTTGAGCTCTCGTAAGTTCCATTGCTCTTCTTTTTTTTTTTTTTTTTAAAGAGCCTATCTTGGCTTCCTGGACTTTTGCATTCTGGTCTGAATATGCTGCCTCACTGATAACACTCTCTCTTATTTTTTTCCCCCTTGTTCGCAAGTTGGTGGGGCAAGTGATCATCTATAAAACTCTAAAAACTGATAAGTAAGTACTTTTTAGAAGAAGAGGACAGAAGAAAGGTCCAGGGTAGAAATCACTGTCCTTTTCGTACTACACTAAAAAACGGGAAGATCTTTGCAGACTGAAAGAGCACAGACCTCCATTCTCACATGACATTTTTACGTGTCCTTGACTAAACTGCGTCAAGCCCTGATTCGTAGAAGATTTACAGCACGTCAGGCAGCCTTGGGAGCAGGGTGGCCCACATGGCGCTTTCGTGTCCTTACCCTGGCCCTGGCCAGGCTAAGCTGCTCTGCTGGTCAAGGGAGAAACAGTTAGATCATCAAATACATGCACTTCTGAGCGTGATGTTCCTGTTTTCGAATTACCTTGATTCAGGGTATTTGGTGAGGGTGGCCAGGCTGCTGGTGTACATGTGGCCGCCCACGTCGATGTGGACGGGTGCGTTGGATTTTGTGAGCTGTGCTGGAGTAGGGATGCCTTGGTTGTTCAGTGGAGATGCAGGAGATCTAGTGATCAGAGGTCTTGACATATTGGGCCGACTGTCCTACAGAGAGATAAGCAAGTTAGACACGTTTTCTTTTTTTCAGTGGAGAGAAAGGAAACACATACATCATAAAGAATAAGCCAGTGACTAGAGCTGATGGTACTCATCAGGCAATAAAACCAGCAAGCTCTCACTTTCGTTATAATGAATGTTAGAAAAACAAATTCGGTAACAAAGGAAAAACTTCCCATGCTTAGAGTCAAGGAGCTGAACTAATGTTCATTTCAAATTATTCTTAGCACTATGACAAATTTTACCCTTGAATTCTCGCATTTAACAACTGGTAAATGGCATGTGGAGAAGCACTATTCATTCCAAATGAAAAGACAATCAACACTTAAAACAATGCAAACCTAAATAAAATGTGTATGCTTTATCCGTCTCTTTGAAAACTTCCTAAATGTGATGCAGTTGAAGTTAATACAGACTTTTCAGCACCTGTGTTCTACAAAATGTTTTCTTCAATTGCTATTTTTCAAATCAGGAAAAAGAGGGCATGACTGGTTTAGCCATCAGCTCATGTACTCAAAGTAATCTTATAAATAGATACCATAAGTTTATCTGTCAACAGATGAAAAAAAATTATCCACATTTTGTCATTTGTTCCCTGTTTCTCCCCCTGTAAGGCTGTGGATCTGGGGATGCTTTGAAAAAAGTGTACAATGGTCTCTCCTATTCGCGGTCTCATTTTCCACGGTTTCAATAACCCACAGCCAACTGCAGTCCAAAAATACAAAATGGGTAATTCTAGAAATAACGGTTCATAGTTTTGAATTGTGCACCATTCTGCGTAGCATGATGAAATCTCTCTCCAACCAGCTGTGTGGCACACAGGATGAATCATCCCTTGGTCCACTGTATCCATGAGGTAGGCACTCCCTACCCATTGGTCACTTTATCAGGTGGTCTTGGTTACCAGGTCGACTGTCGCAGTATATCATTGCTTGTGATCAAGTAACTCCATTTTACTTAATGGCCCCAAAGCACGAGAACAGCTTAAACTTTATTATAGGTACATGTGCATAAGAAACAAACATGGCATGTATAGGGTTTGGTACTATATGAGGTTTCAGGCATGGATAAGGGGACAACTGTATGCTCCAGTGATAAGTGTGTGCTTATAAGCCACAAGCAAGCTGTTCTTCTGTACGGGCTTCTTGAAGAAACCAAATTCCCCAGGTGCTGCAGAGACAGATGTCAACGTACCAGGTTTAGTCCTATAGGCAAAAGTGCATGTGGGCAAACAGAACGAGATCCATGGTGGCAGCGAGAACATGGAGAAGAAACTGCACTCTCTGAGAAAATGAAATATTCCATTCTTTCCATGGAGACAATATAAATATTTCAAACACTCTCCAAACATGGTTGATTGCTTCTAGAGCCCAAACCACAGACAAGTCAAGTCAGATCTTGGGCACTCAAGGAAGGAGTCAAATATGTAAAGTCTACAATTGAGGAATAAGCTAAAATAGCATTTATGTTTCAATTCTGAACACAAATATACCCTCAGATTTATAATGCACCCAGGGACTGTCTTCAAACATGCAAACAATGTGTGCCAAAACCAGTGATGAGGCATAATAAAAGGATTTTGAAACATGCCTTTGAAGGAGATTACAAAGGGGAAGTCATCTAATTTTTGTACTTAACAACCCAGCATGATAAAGTATAAATTTGCAAAACATCATAGATTTTATGATCTGAAACAGCTTTAGGAGTTACCTAGGGCACGACTGTTAGACTACTTCGCATTAACCACACGTCCAGGCAGGACGGCGGATGCCCGGGCTTTCTGAAACCCCGAATCTCACCGTGAACTGGGTGGTGATTAGTCCTTTCCACTAAATGCTGACCACCTGTGTGGTGCTTTTGTCTGCACTGAATTAAACAGAGCCCACTGCAGTCACAGGAAAAGAGTGGATGTTTTGTTTCTTAAATTGAGAGGTGGGTTCATGGGTATTACTAATTATTCTTTATAAGTTCCCGGATATTTTCAATAATGAAAAATAGATATTTAAAAAAAAACCCAACGGATGTTTGTAACGCAGATAAAAGAAGTCAAAGAGGTATTGGGGAGGGGGGAAAAAGCTAAAAAAGAAAGACACAGTTGGTAGGAAATATAAAACAGTTAAAGTATGGAAATATTAAAAGTTGCATTTTAAAATCTGGATGACAGAACACATTTTACCTTGGAAAATGCAATCATATGACCTCTACTTTTAAGAGATACAGACTACCTAACTTCCTTTTAGAAAATGATTTCCTGGCTCAAGATCCCCCCCAAACCCCTCCCTGTTATAACTCAGGCCATCACAGCACACTGCAGTGTCTGTAATAGTTTTTCAATTGGACACATTCTACACCCTGCCTGAGGGTGCTGGGGCGAAAATGAACAGATTTGCAGGGTTAATACTGTCGTTAGACTGTGACCTCATTCAGCACAGCGCTAACACTGCGAGGTCTATCTGGAAGGAGGAAAAAAAACCGTAACTGATTGGTTGAAGGATTCCAGATTTCTCGGACTATATACCATTTACATTGTAAATCATAATGCACGGATATTGCTAAATTTAAAATTAAGCCAGTGTTTCTTCCACTGGGGTCGGGGAGGGGCACTAACCCCCCAGGGCAAGGGGGGCGTTTCACGAAGGCTGGGCTCAGGCTGCCTAGGTCCCTGGTGAGCCCTGCCGGCTCTTTCCGTTCTGAGAGCTTCTCCTGTTCTGTATCGTCCCCTTAGTTAAGATCACTTCTAAGGCGTTAACTGATAGCTAAAGGGGTCAAGGGTTTTCATTCAGTCTGTTCTGTATTGGCGCAGGCTGAAAGCACTTTAAAATCCACAGGCTGGGGCTGGGGGAGGATACCCAGGGCTGGGAGGTCGTGGCATATGCAGCGGCTACTCAGTATCCATAGCATCTACCACAGATGCTTTAGGTAACAGTTCTGGCAGCCCCTGTCCCTCACTCCTGACTGCAGTTGACGCTTTCTCTTCTTCGTCTAGACACGAAGGTCCCAGGCGGGATGCCTGTCCTGGTAGCAGCCACTTCCCTACCAGCCTGTGGATGAGGCCAATGCTCAGGAGGCCCGGCTGAGAGCTGGAGAGAACCTGGGTTCTTACTGGCATTATGGGGATAACGTAGCCCCCGACTCTGAGCTCCTACCTCCAGGGTTCCTGTTACTGGGGAAAATAAATTTATTTTTAGTGAGTTTGAGCTGGGATTTCAGTTAACTATCCTGACAAAGTACCCGCCACTCTACCCTACTTGCCATGGCTGCCTCCCCATGAGGTCGCTGATGTGGTAACACTTGGTCCGTGATGCCAAGGACGGCTCATAGATGCAGCAGAATTTTCTATCATATCATCACCATTCTTCAGCTTTACTTTCCCACCAGTCCTTCCCTTGAATCACTCACCCATCATCATCTCAGTTTGCATGTCTTTTCATATTACTTCTCATGAAATGAAAACCGTAAACTTTAGCCAGAAAGGGGTGCAAATGATTTAGATGTGCGTGATCACTACCGAAGGAACAGCTGAGAGCACTGATGCATATTCCGAAAGGTGGTCGGACGGAAGGCTGTCCCTGATGAGCCCCTTCTGACACTCCTCACGCAGGGGAGAGGAGCCCCGCCCTAACACTAAGCTACTCAGTTACTGCCCCTTCCGTGTGCGGGTCCGTGTTCCTTCTTTCACTTTATCTATGAACAGCTCCTATGTGCCAGGCTCTGCACCCACAGCGAACGGATGCACAACAGCAAAGACGAGAGACTGGTCCTTGACCTTACTAGGCATGTTGTTCCGCGGGAGAGAGAAGCAGGGGAAAAGCAACTACTGCCAGGCAGGGAGGCCAGGTTACTATGGTCGCTTAATCGAGGAGACACGTAACCCAGGCTTGAGGGTAAGGAAGATGGGATGGGGAAGGTTCCCCGGAGACAGTCCATGCTGAGATCTGACTGATAAGAAGTCCACACGCAGTGGGATGCTGGAAGGAGGGTTCCAAGCATTACTGCCACGGCCCCAAGGTCGGAGAGCGTACTTTTTCCCCAAGGTGGAAGGATGATGCAGGAAAGAGAAGCTTGTAACATCATGCACTGAGAACCACAGAATTGCAGTTGACCCTTGAACAGCAGGGATTTGAACTATGCAGTTCAATACACACAGATTTTCTCTCAATAAATACCTCTACAGTTCTTGATCTGTGGTTGGGAGTCCACGGATGTGGAGGGTTGACTGCGTGCACTGATCTATACCATTTTATATAGGGGACTTGGGTATCCTCAGATCTTGATATATGTGGGGAGTCTGGAACCAATCCCCCACAGATACGAAGAGACAACTTAAGCTCTGAGGAAGTCAAAAACTATAATCAAATTTCTGATTACACAGGTGCTCTTAACCCCTATGTTGTTCAAGAGTCAGCTCTAAATGACAGTTTACAATAAAATAAATAAGTAAAACCCACCATAACATCCTTATGTCTGGAAAAGAGTGACAGGATGAGGAAGGGAGCTAACAGCCAGCTTTCTAAACAGCACCGTCCAACAGAGCTTTCTCAATAGTGAAAAAACCTTCTCTATCTGCACCATTCAGTACTGCAGCACCAGACACCTGTGGCTATTTGAGCATTTGAGGTGTGGCTACTGCAACTGAAGAACAGAATTTTCTATTTTAATTTAATTAATTAAAATTTTAATTTAGGCAGCCCTATGTAGCTAGTGGCTATTCTGTTGGACAGCAGAGTGAACTTTGCTTGAATTTTTGCTAATACATGAAGCCCAAATCACGACAAACATGAACGTATCACTCACGGGGAAATGGAGAGACAGTGGCGCTTTAGAACAGAACACAAATGCAACACATGCATTTCCCTCTCTCCTCCTAACATGGTTTCTCCCTTCTTAAATGATTTTATGCAAATAAAAGAAATTAATAGCCACACAATGAGGAAAAAGGGTGATGATGCACACACACTACCTGTGGCTCTCACAGAGAAAGTGCTGGGAAAAGGTGCCAGACACAGAAGCACATTCAGCGTGACTCCACTCACAGGAAGTAGCAGACAGGAAAGCGAGTCTGCAAGCCCAAAGCTCCGAACGCTGGCCGCCTGGGGCAGGCGCTGACTGGGACGGAGTAAGGAGGAGCGCTCGGGAGAGCTAGGAAAGTTCTAAATCTTGCTCTGGGTGGTTATACAGTTGTATCCATGTGGATACCTAAGATTTATTCACTTCCCCCCCTCTAAATTCTACTTTAAAAGAAAATAAACCAAAAATAATCTTGGAAAAAACTCCTCCAATCAAAACACTGTTCTGTTCGGGTACTCATGTAATTTGCATGAAATGTTTTTTTCTTTTTAAAGCCAAAACGATGTTTACTATTTCCTCCCATAGGATTCGTAAAATTTGACTAAAATAGTCTGACATGAAACAGCTGTCTGAAATTTTATTTCTAATTCTTCTTTCCTCATTTCTATCCTGGATGGATTTTCCTGGCACGTTGACTGGTTTATCCTTACCATTCCCATTTCCCAGCTGCTTCCACTCTGCGCCTTCCTTGTAGCTTAATCATCCATCTCACCTACCCAACAGAGCGGCAATGATTTTTTGGTAGGAAAATCCTTCAATGGATTTGACTTCAGGCATCTTTCGAAAGAAGCTAATGAAAAATTTGCCTCCTAAATCGAACCTAGCTGTGTGCTGTTCAAACAGGCGCCCCAGGGGCACTGCCTTGAACAAAGGAGCTGAAGTTTAAATGGGAAGTTTTAATGACTATTTGTTATGAATGTGCGCCCCATCTTATGTCGGGTTTCACTATCAAGTTGGACTATATTACCTCTTTCACTGGGAAAAGAAACATGTTTCTTAGGGATATTTCCAGAAAAGCATGTCAATAGTAAAATACTTACCTATATTATTTGATACTCCAATTCTTATCATTCAGTAGAGCAGCAAAGGAATTTAATACAAATCATAACTTTTCCACAAATTTCCAAAAATTAAACCTGGTGTAAAATACTATGTACATGCACACATATCACACACACACTCATGTAGCATCTATATCACATGGACTGTCTGGAACACAGAGTGTTTTGATTAATTCTATTTCCTGATAGTTGGCCAACCATTTGGGGCATGCAAACTGTAATCAAAGGACCTTAGCCAAGGACCCTGCTTCCTAGGATGGCAATTTGTGGTTGCCTCAGGAGTGTAATTTCAGGACTGCCACAATCCTATTGGACTCACCGTAATGGTTCTGTAGAGAAACATCACTTTACTGACCGCAGTTACTTAATCATATAACGAGACTCTCAACCATAATGTCAGTCTATTTTGTAAGAGGACTCATTTGTTTCTTCATTCATTCAAGTATTATTTATTGAGCTCCAACCAGGTGTCAAGCTCTATGGTTTCTATTGACTTAAATGAAATAGCAGAATGGTCTTGAGGAGAAAAAAAAATCTTTTCTTATAATTTCACGAGTTAAAAAAAAAAAAAAAGCCCCAGAAGTGCTTTCAGATTGATGAGGGCTGTATATATGATTTATTTAGAGGACAGTTTCTGTCAATCTCTGAAGTCAGCAGAGAATCAGAATAAAAAGTCTTCCAAGCATCCAAATTTGAAACCAAATGTTCCATTCACTTTATTCACAGGAGCCCCCTTCAAACTCACAGAGCCTACTGACTCTTAAAATTCATCCGTTCATTAATAAGTGTGCTCATTGGTTTTTTAACCTATACAAAAATCATCCAAAATTAAGTCACCCCCAAACCAAACCCCAGACTAACTTAGACTGGAAAGTATATAACATACTATTGAAGAAAGATTTCTGCCCAAAAAGAGTAATGAAAAACATTTGTTTAAAGGGAAAGAAACATATATAACTGGAAAAGTCACCTATACAGAACACCTGGAGGGCACAGGAGAAAGCACTGTGGTTTTTGGAATCTGAAGATGTGGTCTGAGTTCAGGCTTAGCCTGTGTGTCATCTGGAGGAAGTTATCAAACCTATCAGACTCCAGTTTCCTCATTGCTAAGACAGGGATGAGTCTTCGCACCTGCACAGATGTGAGGCTGACAGCGAAGGAGACACTCTTGTGAAGGCGGACAACACAGCATGTGGTGCAGGGCAGGGTAAAGGGAGTTTCCTTTTGGATGTGGAGAATGAAATTTGACAAGCCAGTAAACTGAATGTAGAGGGGAAACTTCTATGGATCTCGAGAGACGGTCAGAGAACTTCTGAAGTAGTTGAGAAGGCAACGATCCATGGGTGGGAAAGGGCATTTTACCCTGATAAAAGACTACATTGTAGGGTACAGATAAATTTAAAAACTAGGACAGATCGTAACAAGATGCTAGTTCTGTGCTTTGGACAAAGTGCAAGAAAAGCGGCAGAGAATGGAATCATCACAGGCAGATTCAGAAAATGAAATGGCACTTGA
Organism: Mormoops blainvillei; assembly: GCA_004026545.1. Taxonomy (NCBI): domain Eukaryota; kingdom Metazoa; phylum Chordata; class Mammalia; order Chiroptera; family Mormoopidae; genus Mormoops; species Mormoops blainvillei. The sequence continues at coordinate 38,781 of PVJD01005600.1, read as the reverse complement.
GCTGTATTGATTTTTCTTTTCAGATCAAAATCTTAATTTCATAGCTTAAAAAAAAACCCAGAATCAAAAATAGGAGGCTTCGAAGTTGTTTCAGAATGACTGCAACTGTGTTAAATTAACCTGCAATTATATCCTAATCTGAAATAGCAAAATGTTACTCTTTTTACTACTATTTATCTATTTCAATGCACAGCCTCCGCCAGACATGGAGTGCCCTCCACATGCCTTTTTGTTCTTTTCTTTTTCATAATGAAATACGTATCTGAGAAGCTCTCTTATTAGATTACCAAGCTGGGACCATGAAAAGAATGACTAGTTGCCAAAATTTCCCAAAAGGAAAGTGAGCTTGAAAAAAGAGAATATTTTTATAGAATTTTGCTGTTTTTTATAGTTGGGTTAATTTTTAAATTAGATTTCTTGGATATTTTTAAATGTCCTTAAAACATTACAGAGTATTTTTATTTATTTATTTATTGTTAGAGAGAGGGGAAGGGAGGGAGAAAAAGAGGAAGAGAGCCATCCATCTGAGAGAGAAACAATGATCGACTGCCTCTCATTCATGCCCTGACAAGGACAAACCTGCAGCCCAGGCATGTGCCCTGACTGGGGATTGAACCTGTGAACTTTCACTTTGCAGGATGACACCGAACCAAATGAGCCACACTGGTCGGGGCTCGCAGAGTATTTTTAAATACCTACTCCAGCTCAACTGTAAATGTTATTAATTTCTTAACAATTAAAACAGCATTAAAGTGAAAGCAGTCTCTGTAACAGTTCTAAATGGAAAGGCTACTTTTGCAGAAGTATGAGTATGTAATAATTAAAAAATGCTGGACTCGAACACATCAAATAGTACTAGGGGTTAGGACCAGGTAATGAAATTACAAGCAAATTTTGATGTTGTTCTTATCCTTTTGTGCTTTATGGTACTGACCATTTATTACTTTTGAAATTTAAAAAAATGCTATTTTAAAAAGGAAAAACTTACCGCCCAATGAAATCAACTAACACTTGGCATGCTGCTGTATTTTACCTTCATAATCAGGATTTTTGGGGGGACATTTTAAATGAAGGAATGAATAAAGAAAATGCAGAAATAAAACTGAATATAGGGATAATGCTTCCTTTCCTTGTATTTTCTTGCCAGAGAGGAAATATGTGGAACAGAAAATTAAATGAGCCTCAGGTCATGGTAAGTCATATTTAGCTGACACAGAAGTCTATTTCGTTTGATACTGGAAGAAAGGAACCTATGGTTCCTACACTCTTGGCAACTATCTGGTCATCCGTCTACTCCCTCAGCTCCCCTCCATTCCCAGATCTAAAACGTAGCTAGAGTAAGACGGTCAACGCTACATAAGCACACCTGCGTTTGGAGGCGCTGGTGTTCTGTACCCGCCCTTTTGGGTGGAAGGTGCATTTAGCAAAGGCTGGCAGTGAAGCAGTCGCTAGAGCTCACAAAGGGCCTTTTAGTCTGAAATCAGAAACCTCTGCAGAGTGTTAAGTGTTACCACCATTTCACAGAGAAGGAAGTTGACTCTGAGGTGAAGTGGCTCAGCCTGTAATTATCCAGTAATGAATTTACTGGGATAGTTACACGCTAGCCATTGTGTGCCAGGATGAGGTTACCACTCTCCATCACTAGGCTATCTGTGCTCTGGCTTTCACAACAGGGGGGAGAGATCTGCCTTAGTCGCACCACATTCTTCCAGTTGGTCTGTTCCAGGATGATCACAACTGGCTGGAGGGTTAGAAGGGTGGTCAGTGGCCACACAGAGGGAAGAAGAGCCAGCAGGCCCAGGAAGTAAACTCTGGCCCCCACCATGGACTCTATATCCCCACCACAGAGACCTGGCGTTTCATTTACGCCTCTGACTGCTGGTCCTACATGTTAACTACAGGACACACCTGCCTCTAAAGAGACAATAAACTTCACTTATTGACTTTCTGGATGTGGTCATAAAAATTCCTTGTCCAGCAGTGTCAACAGCTAAATTCCTTCTAACCTTAATTGAGTTCCTGGGAACCCCCTCTGAAGGTTCTTACATGCTTACTGGCCTATTTGCATAAAAAATAAAAAATTAAGATACACAGGCTTGTAAATATACTGGCTCACTCTAACTTGCATAGTAGGTGTGTTCAAAAAGTTTATTTGCTCTCTCATTCATTCATTTAGAAAATGTTGGCTGGCTACTCTCTCTCGTGCTAGGCTGGGCACTGAGGAAGTCAACTATTTAGGGAGTTGAGAGTGGATGTGGGAATTAGCTATATGCACAGGGAATTCCTGATGACAGGAGATCCCCATGCAAATAAAATTTTTAAAAATCAAATTATACTTTAAAGTATTTATTGACACTCCTAAGGGAATCATTGTAGGGGCAAACGATAGCTTGGTATAGCAAGGAACATACCATTCTCAGTTTTATGAATCCAGGGCACATTATTTTAAATTAAGACATACCTATATTTGGTAATTCCACATTACAAGGATCACAGTCCCAACTCTGACCCAATTACCTTTTAAAGAGGAAAGCGGTTGCAGTGTCTCTCATGGTGTTGACATCGATCAAGGTTTCTAAATTCAGAAACAGTTTCCCAAGGATTCAAGAAAACGGAGACTCACACTTTAGCCTGGACCATGTCACTGATGAGCGAGCTATGTGGCCTTGGCAAATTCTCTCATCTCCCACTTCACATTTTCCCATTTATAATACATGCAGTTGAGTCAGCTGGTCTATAATACCTTTTGTCAATTCTGATTTTTTAAAATAATTCCATGATTTAAAAAAGTGTAAACCATAGAGATTTGAATGTCCTAAGAAAGTTAGCATTTTAGGAGGTCAGATCTGGAATTTAAAATACCTTTGAAAGAAGAAAGATGTGGTCACGAAATGAAAGGCGTCCCAAAGGTATCTGTGAAAAAATAAAAAAACCCAAAGAAGCCAACACAGAGCTCTCTCTCAACAATCACAGCATTTTCTCTGGCTGATTTGGAAGGTTAATTTCAATCACTGCTGCTTTTTTTTTGCCTTCACCGACTGGAGGAAACGGCCAATAAAATATGCTGCTTAATGAGCAGAATAGAATGCCTCCTTCAGAGAGACTCTTTACTTCGTCCCATTTCACTGGAGTCTTGTTTATTTACTTATATCTTGCATTGTTCTAAAATACTAGAGTGATCTGAAAGCATCTCTTTTCAGGTTCCCCTACAAAATAGAAAAAAAACACTGTTTTGGAGATGTAATATAAAACAGATGCTTTTTAATAAAGTAAGAATCCCTCATATGCAGAACCAGTGTCATCTTTTCAAAAAGACATACTGAGTAATAAAAAACTGGGGCGACTGAGGGCCGTGGTCTCAACGCTTACACACCAGAACCGGGGGGCGTGCTGCGTTCAGAGGTCGCAGGTCCTGTGGTTCGCCATCAAGGCTTCTCCTAGGTGATGCCCGGTATTGGGCATCTTTATCCTCATGCATGGTTCTCTTCTGGCTGTCTGGGTCACTCTGCTTCTTGGTTACATTATTCCCATGTGAATTACATTATTCTCATTTGAACTGGTATGAAATAAAAGTGGAAGTGAATCAATGGGCTGCTTTGGCTCTGTTCCTTAAGACGTGGCTAAAGCGGGGTCTGCCGGCAGTCAACTGTGGCCAGTGACCCTGGGAGGCCAACAGCGCCTGCAGCTGAACTGCGTGCCCTGGTATGAGTGCTTATTTCTCGGGATGTTTTAAGATGGGACATTGATTGATGAAGCTTCCTGCTTAGGACCAGATGGGAGAGGAGATAGCACAGAAAGCACAGATTAGGGAGAATGTGAATGAGCAGTGAAGGCAGCAGCGATGTAATCATCCTCCTTGGTATTTTATTGCAATGAGCTATTCTTTACAATATTCATACCATAAAGGAGACATCTGTGTTCTGGGAGAAATATCTTAAAATAAATACCAACAGGAGTGAAAAAGCAAACCAACTTTTTAAAGATCAACCTAAGTAGCAAGAAAAATGTGGTGCAAACATGGAAATGCATTAGGAAAAAAATCATACCTGGAATTTATATAGCACCTTATGCATATGAAGTAGTTACCTATGAGATCCCAGAACACCAAAGACCTTATAAACAATCATAATCTGTAAGTCTTTTAAAAGGTCCGGAGAGGGAGCAGGGTAAGGCCAATACTCTCTTTTGCAAAGAAGGAAAACAGGCAGGAATATGTAGATTAATTGCCCAAGGTCAAAAAAGTTAGTTGATTTAAAGTGAGAAGGAAAATATCTGGGATCTAAGCCTGCATTCTCCTGTCTCGAACGTGCTGTCTCGGTCTGCAGCAATCTGGTGGTGTCTGATCCACCAGGACTTGGACCGCTCTGAAAACAGGCCTTTCATTTGCCTGTGGCGGCAGACGGCATCACACTGGAGCCTTTCCGCTCCAGGAAGCAAAACGAGCAGCAGAATGTCTTTGGTATTCTTAAAAAACCTCGCTTAATTTTATTAGATGGTTATTTAACCATCAGACATGGTATATAATGCTGCGGCGGAGGTGGTGGGGTGAGGTGGGTAATGAAATGTTGCCTAAGGAGGAAAGTGGTCAATGCTAGAGAAGAAACGGACAGAAAATAGCTCAAGTACAGAGGCTAAGAAAACAAACCAGAAGATGCAAAAAGGAATGGAAGAGGGGCAGAAAGTGAGAACAAAAGGCCAGGGGCATGGAGGGAGGTGGAAGAGAAATTGATGGAAAGGAAAAATACAGGAGAGACAAGAAGTGTGTGGGGGAGTGAGGTGGATCAGAAAGTTTTATCTCCTCATTTCCAAGCACCTGTCTACTTAACTATTCAGACGTCAGTTTCTAATCCCCGTGAATTTGCCCACAGCTCCCTTTGTTTATTCCACAGTAGGATCTTACTCAATCCCTCCAAGTGGGTAGCTGTGAGAGAGGTTTAGGAGGAGGGTTTAAAAGGTACTCCAGGTCTTGCAATTTGCTATGATCTTCTTGGTAACAAATGTGAATGATCCCTTTCTGGACTGCTTCCCTCTGAAGATCGTGGGGCTGAAGCCTAATTTTTAGGGAACCATGTAGATCCTTGACCCAGATGGAAAGTTCACTGACAAATGAGCTCACAGATAAATGGTTCTAGCCTGTTGAGTGGGGGATTATAGGCATCCATTGAAAGCCTAAGATACAATCAGAATGAAGTCAGTGGGTAAGCACTACTCAGTTATTTTTCCTATCAACCCCCCACAGTACTTAATGAAATACTTTTTTATTTTTGCACACAGCAGAAAATGAATAAACAGTACTGATGATGACAAAGCAAGTCTATAAGGCTCTATAACTGAGTGCTCTGATCTCCTTCCAGTAAGTGATCTCAGTGATTTTTTTCCTGTAGGGCAGTGGCCCTCAACTGTCATTTGATTTGTTACCTACCCATCCTACCCATCAAATAAAAACAATCTCATGGCATTAATAGGCACAAATGTCAACTAAGGAAAAGTTAAACTCTAATACAGTGAAAGGGATTTTTTGGAAATAAAGTAAACACCTGCTACTTCCTACAAGGAGAAGGCTGGTGCTGTCATACTGCACAGTAAAAACATCTGTGCTGTGAGGAACGTCCAGGGTTAGCAGTCCACACTCTGAGAAGCAGGGCGTTAGGGGTGTTGGTATTGCTGAGACTTAAAAAATGACAAGGCGGCAGCCAACCAGCCCTGTGGTGCTGGCTCTGGATCCCTGCAGCTCTGAGGGACGAACCAGGAGAGTGGGGAGGGGCTGGTCAGCACCCGAGAGAGTCCAACCCCACAAAGTCCCAATCCAGAAGGAAGCCTTTTCGTGAAGGAAATGTACTCAGAATCACCCTGGAAATCGACCAGACTGCAGGGTCTGTGGGGATGGGAACTGTGTTTTGTTCACTGTATGCCGGGCTCCAGCACGGAGTGTGGTATTCAGTGGGCACTCCTGCTGCTGAATTATTTAATATTGAATTCCAGCAGGGAATGGGAAATGTGGGAGCTCCAGAGCTCCCCATCTTTCACCTTCCTTTACCCAGACTTCTTTCCCTTCTCTCCAATAACCATATAAGGTATTAGATCTACTTTAGCGTAGGGAACAGGAGGAGAAGGGGAAACAAAAAACTGACCTGGGGCTCAAAGAGCCAGAATGTGTCATGTAACGTAGTTCAGCAGTATAGCAGCACATTATTGAAACACAGAGACTATCAGAAATGTTACAAATAGTTTGGGTGGACGTTTATTCTGTAATAAAAGTAACATTTTTAAATGAAGTAAAATATTTTATGGTACAATCTCATGAATTGACAGTTACTCTCTATAAATTCTATTTGGAAGACTATTACAACACATTAGCGGTGGTTTAGAGGCAGAATGGAATCATGAGCTCCAAGGCCAGAGTGCTGGGCTTCACTCCTAGTGCCGCCATGTGCCTGCCGCTTGATTTAACCGCTCCGTGCCTCAGTTTCCCCATAGTTACGATGACAATAATGCCTTTTATGAGTGTTGTGAAAAAATCAGTAATACATGGAAAAATGTAGGAGTTATGAAAAGCATTTACCTAATGCCTGAAATAAACTTTTTAAAAAGTAAACTATTGTTTTTAATGATGTTTTAAATATTTCACAAATAATAATTATTTTTAAAGAATTTAATGGTTATTTGTAAGAGATATTTATAAAATACCAGTCTGTACATATACCGCTCATGCAACCATTCTTATTTCTTTTTAAAAAAATCCTTACCCGAGGATATATTTATTGATTTGAGAGGGAAAGAGAAAGACAGAGAGGGAGCCATTGATCGGATGCCTTCCATACCCTGTAATCATCGTAACTATGGGGAAACTGAGGCACAGAGCAGTTAAATCAAGCGGCAGGCACATGGTGGCACTAGGAGTGAAGCCCAGCACTCTGGCCTTGGAGCTCATGATTCCATTTCTGCCTCTGTAAACCACTGTTAATGTGTTGTAATATTCTTCCAAATAGAATTTATAGAGAGTAGCTGTCAATTCATGAGATTATACCATAAAATATTTTATCGAAACCTAGGTATGTGCCCTGACTGGGGATCGAACCCACAACCTTTCTGTATATGGGACGACACTACAATAAATTGAGCCACCCAGCCAGGGAGCATTCTTATTTCTTTATTCCCTCTGTTTCCAGTGGTTTTTGAACTTGCTGTGAGATCCCGGCTTGTTTTATACTTCAGAGTACGCAGCACTACACAAATACAATCGGTCCTCCTATGCGTGGGTTCCACATCCATAAATTCAACGACTGTGGATTGAAAATAATATTGAAAAAACATTATTTTCAATCCACGGTTGGGAATTTGCAGATGTGGAGGGCCAACTGTATGCACTGATATACACCATGTTATGTAAGGGACTTGAGCATCCACAGATTTTGGTACCTAAGGCAGAAGGGTCCCAGAACCAATCCCCCCATGGATACCAAGGGATGATTATACCCAGGAACATAAACTTTACAATTACTACCTCTTTCACTGAGGAAAGAAATACACATGATCTGATATACATATGTATCAATAACTCTTTGATAGTATTAACCACTGAAAATAATAGGTTGCTTTTACTTTATTCTCAAATCTGTATAAGTACAACTTCTATCTCAATGAAGACAGTGAATAATTTGCCAAGCTTTCACAATTATGTTAAATTTCAAAAGTAGTGTTTTTAATAGATCTTCAGAAACTCCTAACTCTAACGATAGCCTTAGCCACTGCTTAAAGAACTCCCCTGAGAATGGAAGTGCCCTCAGAAATACAGAACATCCCTCCTTTCTGTAGTTCTTTTGTATGACAAACATGCAAAAGATGAGACTCTGGTATGAGAGCGATGCTAAAAGATCAACTACTCATTTCTAAGTCAGTCCAATATTTTGTGGAAAAGTGTTTTGTACACACACACACACACACACACACACACCATTCTAAATCTTTACATCTGAAAATGCACTGGCCTTCTAATGGAAACTCTACCCTAAAATGTAATCAAATGACGTTCATAATAATGGAAGTTATCTTCCTGGCCTGTTTTTCACCATTTGGAGAAGGTGATCTGAGTATTAATATTCACTCAATCATTTATATAAACTAGGACTCAAATAAATCCCATCACTGGAATTATTTTACCTGCTAATAATGTCCTTGATATCCTATTTCATGTAATTGGTATACAAAAATTAAAATGTTAAACAAATTAAACAGTGATTACCACTTCTCTCTCAAAAGCTATCTTTGGTTGCAGTAATATAATCTAGTTAGATGGTAATAAAGAAGAAAATAGGATGAAGTAAGAAATTAGCATGCTTTAAATGTAAAAACAACAGTGTGGACAGGGACAGTGGCTGTTCGAGGTAAAAGTCTGTATACTTGGAACCAATTGCCATTTGTTACTCCTAATGTAAAAATCTGGAAGAAAGCATTAAAGTCAATTCAATTCAGTCTTAATGAGACAGCTCTCTAGTTGGAGCCTATTCACTGTACCTGTCCTAATTAGCATGAATATGTCCTCAATGTCAAGTCTGACAATTCGCTTAATGAAATTAATGTTAATCTGTAACACAGGATCATATTTGAGTGAGCAGCTCTGTAACGAAATCTGCATATTAATATTTTGATATTGAAGAGCAAATGAACTCAGGGCTGGAAAAGTGCCGATTCGTGATGTTTCCCCCCAAAAAGAAACTGAGGCTCAGGGTGACTGCTCAGAGCCCATAGCTGAGCATGGCCAGGCAGTCTCTGTATCAAGGGTCGGCGTGCTCAGCGACCTTCTCTCTGCCACTTCTCCAGAGAGAACCGGAGTCCTGTGTAACCTTGTAAAACTGAATGGAAGTCAGATAATGGCCCATCTAAATTATTGATGACGAAGAGTATTTGTTAGGACTCCACAACAGAGGACCTCAGGTACCCCCATAGAGGTTATTAAGTATAATTCTGGCTTTTTAATTGCCACTTACGCTGAAATTACTACCTCTTCAAGATTTATATGAAGATAATTTGAAGATTTAGTTTCAGGTGGATGTCAACACACCTGCTAATAGACCTTCAACACATATATTTCAAAAGTGATATGAAGGGTAAGGAATAAGAAAAATACAACAAATTGGAACTTAAAAAGAAAAACCCAAAACTAAAGTAACTGCTAAAAAGATGGTGCTAGTCAATTCCATGTTTTAGCTCTAAAATGTTTTCTATGTCCCAAATAAGAAACTATAAAATGGTCAACTCATTTATACCTGTAAACGTTTACTCCGGCCTGGCTGGCACTGGAAATACTGAGATGGGTAAGAACTGTCCCGCTCTGACCTGGAACATTACAAGAAGCCATCAAACCTTCTCCAGCTCCAAACTGAGCAGGCCGAACTCCTCCGGGGTAGTGCCCACAGTCGTTCAGGGGAATCTTTTCTTTGCAGGGAAAGCGTACAACTTAGTCACAGATGAAAAGCATAAAAGGCAGTACTGCTGGGGGTGGGGGATGAAAGAGGAGGGCAGGACCACCCTCCTTCTGCCAGGCCCACCCCACTCTCAGAGCTTTGAAGGGTGAAGAGCTGGGGCCTGGGTTATAACAGAGGGGCTCCAGCTGTGACAGCCTCCCAGTCCACTAATAACAGTAATGACAAGTGGCACTGTGGGGCCCTTAGTGTGTGTCAGGCACCATACTCAACACCTGACATCACGATACCAGTTAATCTTTAAAATGATCTCGTAATACTTCACTAGAAATATTATTACAGGCATATTCCATTATTATGAAGCTCTATTCTTGGCAAATGTTCAATTTTTCCTCAATTAAACCCATTTTCCAGGTAGCAGTAATCAAAGAAAATGCCTCCTTTTATGAACGGAGAAAAGAATACTTCACAAGGCTGATGAGAGGGTTTAATGAGGGTATGAGGTGTCTAATATAGGACCATGGGCATAGTAAGGAAATAATAAAATTTTTAAAAGACCTATCAAAATTATGTTCCATCTAGCTACAGAATTCTAAGGACTGGGTTTATAGTTACTAAAAACCTCTACACTAGATTCCTGCGGATTAATGGCTCGCTTTAAAAGCAGGCACAAGTGCAAAAAAAAAAAAAAAGAAAAAGAAAAAAAAAGCCAGCACAGAATATATATATACTGTATAACTTCATTTATATGAAATGCTAGTAAAGGTACCATGACAATTAATCTATAGTGGCAGGAGCATATCAGTGATTCCCTAGAGGCTGGGGTGTGGGGGTGGGGAATAGACGGGAGAAAACTTAAAAGATAGAAGTGATTGTATCTCGATTGGGGTGATGGTTACAAAGGTATATACGTTTGTTAAAACTCACTGAACTGCACACTTACAATGGATGCATTTTGTTGCGTTAAGATGACTGAAAAAATAGTTCTAAGGAAAAGAAAAAGCAAGCCTAAAATTTCACAACTGTATATGACCAAATCTTTTCTCTTGCATGCTCTTATTGGGACTGACCTCCTGTATTGCAGTTGTGGGTTGAACTGTGTCCCCCAAATTTTCATATGTTAAAGTCCTAACCTCCAAACACCTCAGAATGTGACCTTGTTTGGAAATAGGGTCCTTGCAGGTATGATTAACTAAGATGAGGTCATACTGGAGCAGGGTGGAACCTAATCCAGTATGGCTGGTGTCCTTGTGAGAAGGGGAAACATGGACTCAGGCAAGCACACAGGGAGAAGGCCATGTGGACGCGAAGGCAAGGATCAGGGCGAGGTGACTACAAGCCAAGCAACACCAAGGGACTGCCGGCAAATCACCAGAAGCCGGGAGATGGGCCTGGAACAGATTTGACCTCCCAGCCCAGGAAGGAACTAGCCCTGAAGACAGTGTGACTTCCGACCTCCGGGTCAGTGAGACAACACAATGCTGTTTAAGCTGTTTAAGCCACTTAGTCTACGGTATGTTGTTACGGCAGCCCTAGGAAACTCTTACAATAGAGTACGGCTTTTTCTCCAGTTATGTTAAGATTGGACACTATAGCCAACTGTCATTTTCTGAAGTGTAATCCAATCTTGATGGCATCTATCCCTGAGACAAGAATCTTATCTACCATTCTCCTCTGAGGAGCAACTCTGCATGGAGCTCATGAATAATAAAGCTAGTATTTTCTGAGCATTTACTATATGCCAGGCACTGTGCCAAGTGCTTTATGTGAATCAGCTCATTTAATCTCTGCAATGACCATAAAGAAGTAATTAATATAACATCCTTTTCATATAGAGAAGCCGAGGTTCACAGAGGTTAAGTAATTTGGTCAAGTCACCAAGCCGGCAGGTGGCTGAGACCTACAGCAGATTTCAAGCATCTCCCATGGTGCCTGTTGGCTGCTCCATGAATCAGAAAACAGTACTGGTGGCGGGCAGCCATGTGGGTGCTTTCTGCAATTTCTAAATTATTAGAGTAAAATTATTAGAGCTAAATTATTTTAAATAGTACAAATAAACTTTTATGCAAATATAATTTTTACTAAAAAATTTATTTTTTCCTGGTGATGTCGTAGACTTGTGTTTCCCAAAGTGTTATGAGAAATAGTACCGTTAGATCTTCCTAGGTAGGGAAGGTAGTGAGTTAATGATCAAATAAGTTTGGAAAACACTGAGTTAAACAGGTTTCTTTATATAGGGCTTCCAAAATGATGGCACTGTTCCCCAGACTTACCAGACCTGGGAACCCTATGTTTATAGACAGACACCTGCTCTTGTAGGACCAGTGTTTCCCCTCCCTTACTCTGAGGAACGCTAACTGTGTACAATGACTTCCTTTTTATTTGAACTTGACAAGGGATTTGGCTATTATAAGACTCAATTTCTATATCTATAATGTGTGAATAAGAATCAATGTTTTAACGTCTCGAAGGGCTGTTGTAAGAAAAATTGGAAATTATTTAGAGTCCAGGATGAATCTGAGGACTTCAGGAGCGGCCCTGGCCACAAGGGTGGGGGCAGGGAGGGGCTACCTCAGGAGCTTCTTGACCGTCATCTGAGTGGCCTCTAATGCCAATGGGAATGCCCTGCGTGACCCCCCTTCCCCTTGCCTGGGGGTGAGGTGCTCACCCCAACCACTGGATTAGGACGGAGAACCTCATCTGCATAAACTGCCCATGTTCCAGTGGGGGAGGGGGAGGCTGCTTGTCACTAGGGACAGCATGTCCCCCTGACTTGCAGACCACATTTGCCTGCCAGGGATGCCAAGGGGACGGGGCCACAGGCTTCCTCCGCCAATTTCAGGCTTTGGTGAGAGAAAGAATAAGAGACACCAAAAGATTCCCCTACGGGGCACACATAAGGAGGATATTCTAGGTCCTGTTGTATTTTCAAAACATTCTGTCTCTGCAGATAGAATTAGCTCCGTTGAACTGTGTATATGATTTTTTATCCCTTGGCCACGATTCCTATTATTTATGTGGGCCTCCAAATTCATTCATGGTCAGGAATCAATACCCCCATGACATGATTCCATCTTCTTTCTATCTTGTCTTACTCTTTTCTAAACCTTTGAGCAACTGCCATACACCCAAATATTTATGAAAGCTCTGCCTTTCAAAAAGCATGTGGGATGCATGCAATATGTTCGAATGTGCATATTAAATGTCTGCATTTACAAAAGTTCGTAAGAAGACTGAACAGTGGTTGTCTCTAAGGAGGAAAATGGGGAACTGAGAGCCAGAAGTAGGAGGCAAGGTTATTGTTCATCGTATATTTAAAAATTTTAACATGTACATGTGTTAAATTATAAAACATTTTTTTAAACTTACAAATGTCTAAAGACACACCACCACACATGCCCTTCCAGAGTTCTGTGTTACAGCCACAACTTCGATTCCTCCTCTAACAAAACACCTTGTTCTCACTATTTATAAGTACTGCCTGGATGAACTCCACCCAAAAGATCCTTTGGAAGGGAAGCTGAATATCAGAGTTCGTTCCCCAAATATATCTCTCTCCTAGAAAATCCAGCTCCCAGCCTCCAGAGCCTTCCTCTGAGGAGTCCAGGGGGTGAAAACAGAATTATCCAAACACTGACTTTTACAGTCTTGGCTTATTTCTCAATGCAACTTTCCTTCCATCAGTAATGACTGTCCAGGAGACTTTAGGGGTTAAGGAAGATACTGCTAGGCCTACAGACACCACCCTGAGGAGGCAGGGTTACTAATATCCTCACAGAACAAATGTAGTTAGGAGATTACGTCACCTGCCGGAGGCCTCGTGCTCAACTGCAAGGGCGCACACGCCGGGGCCCACTCTGCCATCTGCACATCGTTCCGGGGCTGACTTCTGGGATCAGACTACCCTGCGAAGCCCAGCGTTCGTGACTCCCCGCCGTCTCCAGGGAGGCCCAACCGACTGCTCCGCCTCATTCCCTTCTTTGCGTCCCAGGGCGAGATGGAATTAACTTGGTGTTTCCCCAACCTTTTGCACAAGCTATTCCCTCAGCCTGGAATGTTCTTCCTGCCTCTGAGATTTCCTCCCCGAAAGGCCCCATCTAAGTAGCCCCACCTGCCCACAACCACGTGTCATGTCCCTTTGTTTGCTTTTCTGTAGGACATTTACTACTGTATCATATTTTCTTGCTGGCACCTACTTCCCCTTTCAGTCTGGCTCACGCCCCCTGGAATGTCAGTCAGTCTGGTGGCCGCTGCCATTTCCAGAGCCAACACAGCTCCTGTGCTAGGTGTTTATTGAAGGACAGCTGAGCGATACGGATATTATTTAAATATCTCTAAGCCCCCATCCCCCAGGGCAGGTGCCCTCAGTTTGAGTCCTGGGGGCAGGAGGACAGTCATTGACAGCATCTTCCTCTGCATGGAAAGCAAAACTCCAAGGATGCGCAAAACCTGAGCTGGCTGAATGGGAAAAGAGACCAGCAAGGGAGCAGCCCTTCCCTGACATTTGCAGCACCTGGAGGAGGGACACCACCTCTCGCATGCGTAATGAGCCTCCTGGGCTGCACTTCACAACCTTCAGGACACCTGGGGGTTCCCTCCCGCTCCGCGAGGCTGTGGTGGATGGGCATTCCCAACCAGTGCAGATGCAGGGTTATTTCAGGGTGCACATAGATGGCTATTTTTCTGTTTCTAAATACTTATAATAAGTATGTTTTACTAAGCCTTAGAAAACATAACCAGCCCACCAAATCTGTGTTTCCCTGGCTGCCATCTCTGGGGATGAGTCTAAAATAGCTAACAGAAAAGTACTAGGTAAACATGAACATTGGTAAGCGAGAAGGAGCGAACGTCAGGCAGTGGTGCACAGTGACGCCGGTGAAGCTATGCCTGCTTCTCTTGTGCCGTCTCCAAGGCCTCCGGAGAGAGGCTGGGAACCCAGGAGAGCTGGGTAAACACTGGTAATGAGAACGCTATGCAGATAGATAATGCAGCTTAAGGCAGAGGGGGCCCTTCCCTGAAGAACCGGTATTTTGGTCCAGTTTACCCTGCGCATTTCCCAACAACCTTCAAAAGTCAGAATTTACAGTTAACCAGTTTCTCTAAGCTTTAAAGCAACATATTTTCTGTACAAAGTAGCGATGAGTAAATAGCACAGCCCGGACCCCTAGTGCTTAATCACCAAACTATTTTCTCTGTCTTTCTTTTTTAAGGTGTCCCTGACATGAACATTGTCTCAGTACCTTTGAGAAGCCACAGCTTCCCCTCCTGGGCCCTCTAGGAACAGAAATGTACACTGCAATCCACAGGACAGGCCCAGAATCACCCTCCGCTGGAGGCCGAGGTCAAGGGCGGGTCTCTCTGCCCTCCCCTCCATCCAACAAAGGGGTAAGAAAAAAAGTTTCTGGTGCAATGGTCACTACTGAGAGCTTAGAAAGGGGAATACTTACAGAGAGAATAGTAAAGTTGGAGTTTAGATGTCATTGCTTTAAAGCAGTGATTTTCAGCCGGTGTGCTGCAAGAATTTTTAAAATGTGAAGTACCTGATCATTTAGTCAGGGCACTGATTTCTCTTCCCTTAGCTTGTCAAATAAAAAAATAAAAAAAGACGACAACAGCCGACACAACAACAGCCATCTGGTGTGAATGAATCAAAATTATACCTATTTTTTTTTTGTCAGATTGGTAAAAGGTATGTTTTTTGTTGCGCCACAGAATTTTAGTAGTTAGTTTATGTGTTCCATGAGATGAAAAAGGTTGGAAATCGCTGCTTTAAAGTCATAACTCCAGGTCTGTGACTGAATTTCCTTTTGTGTACAAAGGTACTCAAACCAAAAGAAAGCTATTTTTAAGGCTTTATCAAGATCTTCATTTTTGTTTACACAGGAGAGGATGACTGCAAACACATGCAGGGAAGGGAGAGATGACTAGGTAGAGCACGGGGGAGTTTCAGGGCAGTGAAACTACTGCATACCACACTACAATGGCGGATATATGTCATCGTACATTTGTCAAGGCACATGGCACACACGACATCAGGAATGGACCCTAATGTGAACTATGGGGTTTGGGGCCTGAGTTCATTCATCGTTAAAATGTACCACCCCTCTGTTGTGGGGATGTTGATAGTGGGGGAGGGTGTACATTTGGGGGACAGGGCGTTTATACGCATTCTCTGAATTTTCTGTTCAATTTTGCTTTGAACTTAAAACTGCTCTAAAAAATAAAGTTCATGAACTAAGAAAAATTAACGTAAAAATTACATATTGCAAATCACATTAACTTTTTTTCCAGAAAAAGCCAGTAAATAGAAGGCTGTCCTTTGCCCTTAGGAACATCTACTCTACTAAAGCCCAACTCAGAACAGACTCTAGAAACTGTCTCTCTCGGCATAGAGGCATGACACGTAAAATCAGTCAAAGTGATGCTAACAAGAGCCTGTAGGAATTCCAAGAAACTCAAGACCCAGCATGTTCATTGCACAGAATGCAACTCATCCGTCTTCTCCTGGTCTGAGAAACATTTTCAGACAGTGTTCCTATTTTATCTAGCCTTTCTTTCAATCAAATGGGCCCCTGCCTTGAACTTGATCCTCTACTTTGTCACTGACTCAGTTCAAATACAAAGGACGTTCAGGTTCTCCTCCTAAATGGGGAGGAGGTTGGGCAGAGAGGAGTGGCTGGCATGGAGCCGCAAGAGGGGCAGGCCGGAGGGGAGGGAGGGCGCTGCTGGGGCACAGCCGAGCAGGAGCCCAGGGAGTGGTCGGTGCTGTTAGTGCGGCTGAGCCTTCCAGTGCAATGAGGCCTCGGTGTGCGTCTGGCTTTTCTGCAGAGTTGAAAGAGGACCATCCGTTAAGTAGGGGGTAAGATGCCTGAGAACCAGGAATCTGGACACCCCAGGGGCACTGGGTGGATGCGAGGAAGGGGTTCTGAGGAGAAACCAGGGAGCTGAGGTTGCAATGCTGTCTGAGTCCAACCTGGGCCAGTCATTCCCTTCCATGGCTTTAGAAAAGTAAATGAAATACTCATGAAGCCACCAAAGCCAGTCACTCCACCTGTCCTGCAGATCTTGCCACTACCGACCTGCTCATTCTCTACTATCATTCCCTCCCATCAGCATGTAAACAGGTCCAGGTCTCTCCCATCTTAAAAACGTACAAAATCTATATAAACCCCGTCGCCGACAAACTCACCTCCAGCCCCCACCTCCCTCCCTCTCTCTAACGCAGTCAAACCTGAGAGAGGCCCGCCCCTTCCCTCTCGGCTGGCTGTTACCTTTCCTCACCTCCCACTGCTCCCTGAGCTCACTCCAGTTCTGCTTCTGCGCACTGCCCATCGCCTCACGAAACGGCCCCGCAGAGGCCACACACACAAGGCTTCCCTGTAGAGAAGCCAGAGGTCACACACCGAGCCCTCAGCTCACTGGAAGGCTCAGCTGCATTAACACCGACCACTCCCTGGGCTCCTGCCCCGCCGTGCCCCAGGAGCGCCCCCTTCCCCTCTGGCCCGCTCCCCCAGCCCCACATTGTGGCTCTGTGCCAGCAGCTCCTTTTCTGCCCTGGCTCTGAACATTCATGTTTCTTGGGGGTCCTCTTGTATTTTTCCACTACCATTTCTTCTAAGCAGAATAATCTACACCAAGTAACTGCGGTTATCATCTACAAACTGGTGAACTTCCCAATTCAACATCTCCGAAAGCGAGCTCGCCATGCCCCGCACCCCGCACCCCCTCTCGCACCCCCCGGGGTGCTGGGTACCCTGCAGCGGCCCATTTCAGTAAGTAGCACCTCCATTCGCAGCTCCCCTCACCCGTCCATGGCCAGAACACCTTCCATCCCCAATACCCAATATCTATGTCCATGTCCTGTGATTTCTACCTTCTCAGACCTCCACTACTACCATCTTAGTTCTTAGACAACATAATCTCCACCCTTCCTCTCTAGTTACTTTGCAACCATGGCCCACATCTCCACTGGAGAGAACGTGTTAAAAAAAAAAAGAAGAAGAAGTCAGGTGCATCCTGTCCTCCTCTGTTAAAAGTCTTCCATAACTGCCCACACACCTTAAAGGTTTGAAACCTTTAACGTGGCCTAGACACCACAGGGTCCTTGCTGAACCCTTCAGCTTTCTCTGTCACCACTTCTCTAACCCTCTCTATGCACAAAGCCCACAGACCTCCTTTCTGTTCTGGAATGTTCTGGAATACCTTTGCTCTTTTCTGTCTCCTGGGCTTTCGCTCATGCACTGTCCTCTATCTACCACGTCTCTCAGAACAAAATCCTTCTCCCCTTTTCTGCTCTCTCCCTACCCTACTCAAGCGAAAACAGAGAGCAAAGCCCAAAGGAAGATAACATAAGAACCAAGAGAAACATACCGGCTGAAAAAAATTACCTAGAAGGAAAAACAGACTGGTACATTTATATCTTTTCCTTAATTGTACTTTGCTCTCTCAGAGCGTATTTTTTTAAGTTTAAAAGAGAATGTACCCAAGGAGATTGGGCTTAAACCAGAACAGACATAAGTTCCCAAACAGCATTAAACAACCGTGGGAGAACTGACTTTATTTTCCATAGCTGTGAACCATCAAAGAGGCATCTGGAGTCCATGATCAAGTCTCATAAAAGTAACTGATATTTCTTTTAAAAGTATACGATATATCCTAATATTAATAAAATTAACATAGGAAAGTGAGAAGAGAGCCAAATAACAACCATAAAAACCCAAGGCAGGCAGCTGGACAGGCAGAAAGAAAAGTCAGTGGAACTCTTTTCCCTAAACCCAGACTATAACACTGGCTCCCTAAAGGTGGAGTTCCCTCCCTAAGAAATTCTCAGTGAGGCACTGTTAAGTCTATAATTTGGGCAAATACTAAATCCTGGATGTTTCTGTGAAATCAAATGTGTACCTTCGAAAAAGGATTTCTCTTGGTTGTTATGGGGCTGGGGGTTGAGCAAGGGAAAGGGGGAGGAGAAATGAGGGTTTGGGGAAAGGAGAAAGGGAAAGGAAATCTGCGCTGGCTTGAGGTAGAGAGGAGAGGAACACTGGTCCAGGCCTAAAGCGCAGAAGAGGCTGAAGTACAGGTTTGGTGATTCAGGCAAGTGGATCTTAGACCTGCCCCTCCCCATTCCCAGAGGGCACAGCCTGCCAGTCAGAGCCACGCCTGTGCGAGCACAGCACGGCTACCATCACTACACTTAACGTGGCTATGTGGGTGTATGTGATTCCCACTGTGTGCTGAGAAATCAACAGAAGAGGAGAAGTTAAATTTGGAACATATGCAGTAGGAAACACGACTTAATCTTCAGGAGCACTGTCTTAATAACCTGACCTTTCACAGCATGGCACAGTGCTGGGCACACAGTAGGTGTGCAACAAATACTTAAGGAAAGGTGTTTTCTTTTTTTCCCCTTAAGTGCTATTGGGGGAGCTTTTTATTTCTAACTTTTGACATCTGAAGAATTAGTTATCATTTTTTCAAATGCGGTAAAATAGTTAGAGCCTTTCTGCTCAGGGCTAGGAGGGCGAAGATTATAAATTAACCTTAAAATCTTATTATAAAATATTTGTATTTGTTTCCACAAATACTTTTGAGCACCTTAAGTGTGCCAACCACTGTGCCAGGCATTGGCAACTGGGCAGTGAGAAAAAGGGGCAACGTCTCAGGAACGGGCTTTTGTAAAAACTAGATTGACTAAAAATCAGGAAAATATTAAGTCTCACTCCTAGATTTTGTAAAATGTCTAATCACTATGTTGTACAACTGAAACTAATGTGTATGGCAACTGTATGTAGCTAAGAAATTATTTTTAAAAAGATAAAATAGCCCTAAATCAAGTAGAAAATTTTAATCACAGGTTGAAATACATTGCGTCAGATTCATTACTTTATACAGCACATTAAGTTGAATATTGTAAACAGATAGTTTGTGTGTGTGTATACATACATCCTTAAAACATGTAAATTCCAACTAGAAACGGCAGCAGACACTGTTAGTACACCAGTATGTTTAACTTTAAACAGCCTGGTCCGTTATCATATGAAGGACAAACAAGGGCTCTTAAACACAATTTCCCTCAGTGTAAATACTGCCATCTAATTGACAAATATTTGATTTGTCAAAAACTGATCGGCAGACATTTTTGCCAAGAGGGAGTCACAGGTTCTTGGGGCAGAAGGAATTCCAAGGGCCGCTGGACCAGGTATCCCAGTAAAAGCCACCTGACTGAGAGGGGCTTCCCATAGACTGGTTTGGGTGCCAAGCCTGATGAAGCCCAGGGAGGTCAGGATACAGTTTCGCCCGGTTTAGCTTGCGGGAGGCTGGCCCCTTGATCCCTCCTTCTCAAATGCTAATCCCACAGTTCTTTAGCAACACAAATATGGACTAAGCGCTTCACAAAGAAGTGCCTCCGTATGTTAATATTTTCTTTTGATCCCGTCAATATACCTTACCTGCGTTCCTTTCCAAGAGGGGATGGGGAGAAAGGCACTGATTTTCTGACCCAGAAAAGACCTGTTCCCCTGGCCAATCAGGCAGTTTTTCCTGGCAGGGAGAACCTTGCCAGGCTGAGAACCAACCGAATCACGTCGGAAGCAATCTCATCTTAACCGTGACACAAAACCCGGTAAGTGAGGAGACGGGGCTTTGTCGACCAGGAGTGACACGCTGAGCCTATGGATGAAGGTCAGTTCCCGACTCAGGACCACGCTCCAGGTTCTGCTACGAGGTCTCTCTGGGCCTCCATTATCTCGCCCCACCTCCCACGGTCAGATGGTCAGGTGCGTCACCCACTTTAAGTTCTTAAAGGAACTGTGCTAACATCCATTCTACATGGCTTACCCATCCTTCCCTTAATATTTTAATCAGGGAAACACTAACAACTTAGATGTGGCTCTGATGTGGCTCATCCAAAAGTGACCACTTGATCTAGAAGAGGGGAGGCCAGTCACAGCTCCATCTGCTAGGATCCACGCGGAACCTCTATCTGTGATCACCTTAGCATGAGTGATCAGCAGGTGTGGCCTGCTTCTGGTTGGGTGGGACCCAACTGACAGAAGGAGGAGACCGCATGTCAGGAGGGAGGGGCCATCCAGTCACTTCAGTCTATTTTAATGACAGTTTTGTTAGTTTTAATGTCCGTCACTCCCACTTGAATGTGAAGTCCTTGAAAAATGAGACCTGTTTTGTTCTATGCTGGGTCATCAGTGATTAGCACATAGTAGGTGCTCAATGAATATTGGCTGAATGAGTGGACAACAGAGAACCTGGGATGCAGTCCTGGCTTTGCCATTTACTAACACACACTGAAGATTTATAGTAACGTGTTATATATTGCCGGGGCCCACGACAGGCCACCCTAAAATATCCCCCTCTGGCATGGTGATTACTCTGAATTTGAATTAGAAGAGTGTCGGAGGCCAGAAGGGCACCTTGACCCTCTCTTGTCCCCTTGAATGCAGGACACAGATGTCTCATGAGAAAGGTGTCCTCCTCACACCTAGAGGACACTATTGTTTGAGTTAAACAACTCAGAACTGAAAAGTCTGTGTAATACGATCTTACTGTCTCTTTTCTAATTTACTACTTTGTTTTAATTCCTTACCAAGGGATGCCCTGTAAGCCTGGCCTAGATTCCTTTCTAATGAGCACTAACTTTCTTTGTCCCATCAATTTCTCACAAATTTATTGCTTACTTGTCTAAAAAGTTTTAAAAGGTGCCTGGTTCAATAATTTCTTTGAGCCTCGTTTTATGATCTGAGCATCATACTATTATTCTCCTGTGTGCACGTATTAAATTGGTTTTTCTCCTGTTAAGCTAGTTTTGTGTTAATTTAACTATTTCATTTTTCTTTCTACTAATTTTATTTTTGTTTTGGAAAAGTTTTTTTAAATACAAACATGCTAACAGTTATCATTGTTATTTTTGAATAATTAATGAAAAACTTTTGAAATTATTAGTTCTATTTCTAACACACTACCTAGGAAAGAAAGATGTATAAACATAATAGTATAAGATGAGGAAAGTGTAAAGAAATCTTACAGAGTGTTGCTAGCATGGATGAGAGGGACCCAACCTAGTCTGGGGAGGCAAGAGAAGGCTTCCTAAAGGAGATTATCCTGAGCTGAGCCCTAAACTGTGAGGAAACAACCTGGTAAATCTCTTCAATAAAGTTCCCTGACCTAGCTTAGACTGTGTTAAGAGAAATGTTATCTTCATATTCAAATCTGACTTCCACATAGCTTATAAACTGGTTATGACTAAGGGCATAAGCATTAAAAAAATAGTCACGATTTTGCTTACTACTTCTGTCACATATGCACTGAACCTGATTTGCAAGATTTGCAGCTTGGTTCTCTTCATGACTAATCCATTGGAAACTGGGCACACCCACCTTTCCTTTTGACATGAACAAATTATTGAAGCTATCTTTTTTTTTCCCATTGTGGTTCTCTACCTGTATCAAATGCACTCAATTTTTTAATTCATGAAACTTTTCAAATATCTTACTGGCATGTGATTAGGCCATATTAATTTCTGTGATATCATTTATTTGATTTTTGCTCAAAACCTAGGGCAGGTTGCATTCTGGTGTCAAGAAACAATTAGGGCAATATTGGGGCTAAGACGTTCAAAGAATGACAGAATCACTGGAAAAGTTCTAGTTGTGGACTTTTAATTTCTCTACGTTGTCCTCTCAAAATAAAGTAAGCCAAAAAGACAAATAAGGTTACTATGTAGTCTTGCTCCTATTTGGAAGAAAATTGACCTTTTTCTTCTCTGAAAAAAAAAAATGTCCCTCAGTTCTCTTTGAAATAAACATCTGCTCAACAGTGGGACTGGTCAACCTGCTTTGTTGTTCTTTTGTGCCTCTAATAGCAGGCAATGCACTGAAGGCAAATCATCTGATTACAATTCGTGCTTCTTAATGCAGATAATATTTACTGACCTCATTTCTAAAAACATTGGCATAAACTAAGATAAAATGTGAATTATTTGATGATTTCTGTCAACTGAGCAAGTATTTTCTTTGTCAAGTAGGAAAAGAGAGTTGAGCATGACACAATCTAAAATTAGCACTTCAACAGGGTGCCACTGTTTGATCCGATACATTGCCAGAAAGTTTCATGTTCTTTACTGTATCTGGATGAGATCTTTTCTGGTTGTAACGTGGCCATGAGAATGTTTTAAAAACTATTATTAAAAAAACAAAACACCGTAATTTATCATCTGGTCATATGTACTGCTTTTAATGGTAGATGTTTAAAAGATCTTAGTTGTGTATTCTATATGATTATTTGTTTATTCAAATAAATTTAGAGCCCTGGCTGGTGTGGCTCAGTGGACTGAGTGCCAGCCTGTGAACCACAAGGTCACTGGTTCAATTCCCAGTCAGGGCACATGCCTGGGTTGTGGGCCCGGTCTCCAGTTAGGGGTGTGCGAGAGGCAACTGATCAATGTTTCTCTAGTACATTGCTGTTTCTCTTCTCTTTCTCCCTCCCTCCCTTCCCCTCTCTCTAAAAGTAAATAAATAAAATCTTTAAAGTAATAAATAAATTTCGAATATGATTTACTGGTATCACAACATCCTAATGAAAAATATAAATAAAGAGATCAATTTCTATAAATTCACTGCTGATAATCAGGAAAAATCAAATTGTATGTATTTTAATGACATGGATAGTTTTAGTGAACACTGAAGACATATTAATGCTTGCCTGTCAATAATCTCTAGCCAACAGAAATTTTTAAAAAGTTACCAGTTATTGAGCACTTAATATGGGATTTTACTAACCCCAATAGCAGTATTCCCATTATCCCCATTTAACAGATGAGAAACTAAGTAACTTGCCTAAGGCCATTCAGGTTAATTATTTATGTAAGCTGAACTTGGTCGATCCTTTGGTAAGTCTAGTTAGAACTTAGAGTACATGTTGGTTTTACTCTAAACTTCCCATAAGACTGGAGGTACCGAGGTATTTACCTCACCTTTCCTTTTTTTTCCTACTATATTTTCCCTTGTTTGCTCCTGTGTCACCAAAGTGTCATCTTTATCATAACTCTATATTATCTGCATGTCTGTCATTGTCACCTCCCGACACCATGCTTGCAGTAACAGTCAGGTGACTCCAGGATGAGAGAATCTGTTTTGCTCACCTGTTCTGGCTGGGCCAGAACTGTCTGTCTGCCAAGAGCAGCATCCCGGGAAAAGGCTGCGCAAAAGGTCCTGTTATCCTGTGCCAAGGGGTAAACCCTTGCCCCACAAAGCACCTTAGCATTATTAAATATTTTCTATTTGTCAAGCACTTAACAGTCATTTTTATTGGTGTTATTTACTAGTCATAACTCTGCATCAGTACTGTATTCACTTTTCTTTTAATTAAGTGCTCTGAGTGGAAAGGACTGAAGGCCCTGGGGAGTAAGTCTTCAGTCACCAACAGCAGAAAGCAGACGGAGACCCACAGGGACCGGCCGCCAACGCTCTCCCAGAGACTGTTGACCCAGGAGGAGCGGGACAGCACTTAACCGCTGCAGGAAGGGCTCTCCGGGGAGCTTGACTTTGTATTAGGAAGAGATCCCCAAATTACAACAGCTTTCAGCCACTTCCATCTTCAGCACGTGCTGATATTTGGAAGACTGGGCTATTCTATGTCACCCTAATGGAGAACGTTTCCTTTTATTTTCCTGAAGCGCAAAAACACAAAACCCAATGCCCCTCTTTCCCCTTTAATGCCTAATGAAAACACTTTTAAAACTTCAGCTATAAGTCACAGCTAAAAAACTACCACTATGTAAGAGGCCTAGACCTGGCAGTGGAACTTTTAACTTTGTTCATTGGTAATGAGGTAAACTTGAGAAACGGCTTAACCTCCCCGAGGACCAGTTTTTCTCATCTGTAGAATGGGTATCTCGGTTCCAATCTCTGCCTTCGATTTGCTCACACTCTGTATGTATAGAGTGTCATAGGACTTACCCCACCATCGGGGTTTATTCTTCAGGTTGCTTGTCTCTCTCCCCCCACAAGATCGTGAGTCTCCAAGGATAAGGATTTTATCTGTGTCCCCACCTTCTATCTGCCCCAATACCTGACACTAGGAAGTTCCCTACAAAGCTTCTGTAGCATGAAATCTCATATAAGAAAGCCCTTTTCCAACTATAAAGCACTATTCACAAGAACCTTAGTAATCGATTATTCATAGTATGGGCCTACAGACCCGAGACGTGACAGAAATAATGCTGGCTACCAAAGGAACCAGGCCTTCAGTAATCATTAAGACCTATAATTAAAATGCAAGCTGTGGCATGGTACCCGTTCTAAACTCCTTTGGATTATTGCACAACACTTAATCTCTCGTGCTGGGACAACTACAATAGCAGTGCACTACGGCTTTCCCGAGAGGTCTCAATGTGAGGGCAAAGAAAAGGCTTAACTGTTTGACAAGGCAAGATTTTATTTTTTCCAAATTTTCACATTCTCCTTACACACTTTTAGGTTTAAATGTTTAGTCTTGGTCAGGCCAACTTTGGTCCCATTTCTTAGACAGTAATACGCTGTTGAATCTCCAGGGTTTAGTTGTGAGCAGTGACTAAATAGATAAGACTCTCTTCTTTCTCACCAACAGTCCTCCTTCTGACTTGTCCGAAGTTTTCCCATGCAATTTCTCCACTGTTGTCTTTGAACTATTTCTAAGCTTTTACTTACCTCCCAATTCCCACCCTGGCACATAGTAAATGCTTAATAAAGCTTTTATAAATGAACCCTATGTTCGGAAATTTTCTGTATAGCAGTCTCTGTTCCTTGGACTTTCCTCTTAAGGTCATCACTCAAATCCCAAGAGGTGGTTCTAAAATACATCACTTAAATGCTGGGAATAGAATCTATGATTCCATGATCCTTTTCATAGATTAAAAAAAAAACAACAACTTGAGAAATATCCCTAGAACTATACCACTCATCCTCCCCTTATAAAATAATCCTAAAAACAGTGAAATCACCAGCACTATGAATATCCTACTGTTAATTTTTAAAAAATTAACATGCGCCCTGACCAGTGTGGCTCAGTTGGTTGGGCATTGTCCCACAAAGCAAAAGGTCATTGGTTCAATTCCGGGTCAGAGTACATGCCTGAGTTGTGGGCTGGTCCCTTGTTGGGGCGCATGGAAGAGGCAACCGACTGATGTTTCTCTCCCTCTATTGCTCCCTCCCTTCCCCTCTGTCTTAAAAATAAATAACACTGGCCGGTATGGCTTAGTTGGTTGGAGCATCGTCCCAGAGACTGAAAGGTCGTGGGACTGATTCCTGCCCAGGGCACACACCCAGATTCAGGGTTTGATCCTGGGTTGGGTGCGCAGGAGAAGGCAACCAATCAATGTTACTCTCATACATCAAGGCTTCTCTTTCTCCCCCCCCCAACCCCCGCCTGGCTTCCTCCCTTCCTCTCTCTCTAAAAAAGCAATGAAAAGAAATGTCCTCAGGGTGAGGATGAACGAATTAATAAATAAATAAAATCTTTAAAAATCATAAAATATAAAATATTAATGTGAATGAACACCAAGTTGAGAGAAAAACAAAATTAAGTTGCATAACCAGTTTTCTAATAACTTTGTTATACTTTTATTTATGTTTGTATGCTTCTGTAGCAACATGTTTTTAAACTGCTACCTCAATCCACTGAAAAATAAATATTCTGTAAATTTTTTTCTGGAGTAAAAAACAGTAAGATATTTGTCCAAGATGGAATACTGAAAATCAATTCACATGTAGTTTTGTCAGAAAGAATGTTACAAAGCAGAAAATGACATTCCAGATAAGCAGCCTTAATAAAATTAATAGAATTATTAATTAAAGTTATTAACTATTAATTAAAATTATAAAAGCCCACAAAGTTATCCTATTAGGACTGTGGTAGTTGAATACTGTGAATATTTAAAGAGCAAACTAAATTAGAGGTAATAAATCCTGCATGATATCAATCATTTCTATTTTCTAAGGGCACCTTGTCAAACTAAAAATAAGTCACAAAAGGGTTAACTGGTTAGCAATGTTGCATCAAAACACCAACCAATCACCCTGATTCTGCAGTCTATTCAAAATATATGTTAGTACACATAAACTGTAAGTGGAACTTCTTTGATTTTTATAGTCTCCGAGAAAATAGTGAAGTATTCAAAAATTGTAGTCCAATTGTGCACCAGACAGAATCTAGCCAAATATAGGCCCTCCTCCTAGAATATGAAAATTAGAATTTACCAAAGTTATTGCTATAACAACTGTCAAAATGTTTTAAGAATCCTGGTATTATGGATTGCTCCCCTAATCCCAAACCACTCCAGATAAAATTTCATCTTTTGTGAGAAGCTATTGATTTCATACTAATCTGACTTTTGTGAATCTGCTGGAATCTGGGCAGCAATTACGCCCACCAGAGCCCTCCCCCCGACCCCAGCACCATCCCCTTTAGCACTGAAGTTTGCCAAGGCCCTGTAAAGGGAAATGCGAAGGCTCTGCAGAACAAACCTAGCAGCAGGTGTGGAGATACATCCCTCCTGGGCCTCCGCACATGTAAATCTTAAGGAAAAGTAGAGAAAAGGAAACCAGGCCTTGGAGTAACTGAAGCACCCACGCGGACGGGCTTGTGCCTGGCTAAGCCAGGGCGCCAGAGGCCCCTGAGATTCCCTATTAGAACAGAGGAAGTAGCGGCTGAGCTGGGTTGCTGGGCGCCCAGAAGGACCAGCAGAGAGGCCCTGCACGGCACCTGGACAAGGTATTTACAAGAGAAGAACTGAAGACTAAGACTGGGATTTTATCATCAGATCAGCTGTTTTTCAAGCGTAAGACATTCTGTGCTAAGAGAATAAAATGATAGGAAGCTTTTAAAGCACTTTTCAGAACGCAACTCAATTAGCACTGAGGACCACAGACCCTAAGTATCACTATGGACCCCATCTGACTGAGGAGAAAACTTGAGCACAGGGAGGTTCTGGGCTGAGCTTGGCCCACTGGGATCTGGTCTGCTCTTAATAACTATGAGACGTGGATTCTCAAAAGAGGCTGTTATAGTCCCAGACCCAGCAAAGGCTGGGGACCACACACAGCAAAACAGAAACATGTTATACACTGGGAACACAGTTGTCCCTCAAACAACATGGGTTTCAACTGTGGGGGTCCACTTACATGCAGATTTTTTTCAATAAATACTATAAATATTTTCTTGATGATATTCTTAATAACACTTTTCCTCTAGCGTACTTTACTGTATATAATACACACAACATACAAAACACGTGTTAATTGACTGTGTACATCATCAGTAAGGCTTCCTCCAGTCAACATTGGGCCAGCAGTAATTACACTTTTGGGAAGTCAGAAGTTACTCATGGATTTTCAATGTTGTGTCTGGTGGGGCGTGGAGATGGATGCCCCTAACTTCCCCATTGTTCCAGGGTCCATTCTATTCTATTCTGTTTTCTGCTTTTTAATTTTTCCCTGTGTTTTAACAAGTTCTCTCTTCTTATACTGCCCTAGAAAAGTATGCAAGATAGTGATAAGAATCCAATGTTGTATCATCTCCTTCCTGTATTCTTTTATTTGAACGGGTGATAAGACTTTGGGAATCAACAAGCCATGGATTTAAAAGCAGGGACTCTGGGATCAGACAGGCCTGGATTCAAATTCCAACATAGTTACTTACCAGTTCCTAGACCTTAAGCAAGTTAGTCAACACCTATTCAACTTAGTTTCCTCCTTTGTAAAACAGAAATAATAACTATAAATCCTTGAAGGGCTGTCTGAGGATTAAGTGAGAGACCACATAGACCACTGCTCATCAAGGTGTTCTGTGCACATAAATTACCTATGGATCTCGTTAAAATGCAAGCGTTGATCCAGGGGAACAGATCCGGGAGATTCTGCATTATCGTTAAGTTCCCAAATGAGGCAGAGGCTGCCAGTGGGTGGACCACTCTAAAGCCCACAGTACCTCTCGTCTGTTGTTATGATTACACTCGGCTTCATAGCTGCAGAATCTATGAGGATGGGGCAGCGGATATCACAACTCTGCAAGAAGGGCGCCACGCAGGTCTCTGGAGACTGCGGCCCACTGAAATGACGGCCTCGCGGCCCAGCACTTCATTCACCCACTCCTGCGCGAATCCGGTCCAGCTGTCCTCGCACTGACTCAGAAGAGCTAGGAAAGGTGAAATAACTCACATTGCTAAGCATACTCCTTAAAAATTACATGGCAAAAACAACAGCAAGTTTCGGTATCAGAACTAATCCACAAGCTTGAGAAACTCATCCTAAACACTGACATCTCAGACTATCATGATAAAACGGAGGATTTTCTCATGGATCAAAAATGTGTGTGTGTGTGTGTGTGTGTGTGTGTGTGTTTGTATCTAAATCTATCTGAATATATTATCCTTCAACATTTTGTCTAACCAGATGGGGCAGTAGAGAAATCTACAATTATTAAATTAGAATATATATAGTGTATCTACTAGCTAGGCCTCTGGCATGTGGTAGAAAGTGCCCAAATGGGAATCAGTGCCAAAAATAATAGTTCCCTTTTTCTTGTGTTAAGAGAGGAAGGATGGCGATTAAGTGGTGGGATGCCTGACTAAACTAGGTTAACCTGGACAGGAGACATGGAGTACAACTAGAAATCGATGATTACAATCTGCCAAACGAGTCTTGACATTCTAATTTGGTAACCGAATTACTCACAAAGGAAGCGACATTTATCTCTGTCATCCTTCAGCATTCCTTTCCAAATTCCTTTCCTTTTTTCCCAGAAGCCTACAACCAAATGCTCTCTTAAATCTGTCAGCCTTTTCAGGTAGCACATTTTTACCTCCTTCCTCACAGATCATATCAAAACGCCTATCGTTCAGTGTTCACTGCCAGGTGATCGGGGAGGGTGGTCATTCAAGGCACAATAGAGTCTAGGTACTCCCAGGAAAGGTTTGCATTATAAAGATAATTTTCAGTGTCTGTATTTGGGAGGAGATGGGGCTGAGGAGGTGAGGAGCAGCGAACAGGGTGGTGATGTGAGAATAACTGAGCTGCTCTAGCACATCCCCCTCCTCTCCTTCAAGATCTCTCCAAGGTCCCCAGTTTTCCAAGGTTATACAGGGGTCTGCTTGAGTGTGGGTGGTTGGGTAATAATATGGGTGTAATAATTTATAGTTTTAATTTGAATATTTCACCTAAAATGTCATATGGTGTGGTTCAGTGTGATATTGTTATGTTACAGAATTACATGCTTATGATTTTGTAATAAAGAAGGGGCGTTATTTGTGCCAGACCCTGTATAAATGGACTCCACATGGGAGACCTTCACCATCCCCACACCGCTCTTTTGGTGTGAGGAGCACACTTAGGAATTCCCTGTGCGCCACGTGTTAAAAACAACCCAACTTGCTGCCTGGAGAGTCAGAATGTGGAGAGTCACAAATCCCAGAATGCAGAGTTACCAGGAAAAGAAAGTTCCCCCTGGGGTTCCCAAAGCACACTGCTACGACGAAAACTCCAGTTAGAGCTGAGACATTCGACTAACAATATTTTAAGATACTCCTATGTCCATTATTCTTGAAAATTCTGTTACCCAAGATTTGGACAAAGTTTAGGATGGGATATAAATAAAAATATATCTAATAAAAGTTCACTGTCATATATACATGTATCTTTTTAGGGAGAAAGGAGAACCCATGTCAGGTTGTTGAAGCATAAGCTTAAAGGAAGGAAGTCACTGACTGTAAAGCGAGTATTGAACAGAAGGACGTGGAGAATTACTGAAAACCTGAAACACATCACACTGGGTTGGGCTTCCTGTAGTGCTGTGGGTTATACTGTGGTCTGTTGTTTAGTTTACAGCCACGGCTATGAGGTAATGCAACCTCATTTGCAGGTTTAATCTTAGTCCAGAGCCCTTTTTATAGTGAGGTATCTCCAATGGCTTAAACAGTCACTGATTTCTAGATCATAGAGAACAGAAGCTCATTCTGCGTTAGAAAGACTCGACACCATTCAGAGCCCATCCTCTCGCAAAGAAGAAGAGCAGGCAAAGAGAAACTCCCATCAGCCTGAAAAACCACAGAGCCTAAAACTTTACAGAGCTTAAAATTTTATAAGTTCATCTGTTTCCATTGTGATGTCCATGTAGCAAGCAGAGAATCACTTCAGTTTGCAGTCCACAAACTTGCCAGCCCCCGGAAAACCCGGAACGGGGGCAAGGACTACAGAATCCTGATCCTTTGGGCAGTGCTCAGCGGGTAGAAAGAGGCTCAAGTAGCAGTGGCTGAGTTGAACTCAGCATTTTAGAATGCCACTAGTGTTAAATAAAAAAGCTTATTAGAACAATGTACCGAATCAAAGTTATGTTTTCTTTCATTTTAGTTTATCACGGTCAATCAAGATCCCCTCTTGGGCTAATTAATTCCCACACCCCATCCCTTATCTAAATACTCCAGTAAAGCCTTTAAAAGGGCATCCTGACTAACTGGTGTACTGCAGTGAATGATCAATCAAAAGGAGGAGATTAGGTCCTAGAAATTAAAGGCTGAGCGTATGACAGACCCACAGGTTACTAGTATGTTTGGCCCTAAGATTTTCAACATAGGTGATCACATAGTAACTAACTCCTATGTAAATTTGGCTTTAAAAATAGCAGTTAGGATACCAGAAGAAAACTTGACACTGAGCTTTTTATTAAATGACTGAGGTGGAGTTTTGACTGGCCTAAGCAAGATGAGAACCTGCTGAAGCAACCTCATCTACAACCAGCAGTCCTATTAAAAGAAGGGGCTCTTCTGGCTTCGAATCCACAGGCCGCGGCAAGGGAATGATCTTTTGGGTGTCATTTGTTTAGGGGAGCCAGACTTTTAGATCGGGATGCCACAAGGACTTAAGTATTGGATAAATGGGATCCACTTTCTCCTTTGGCAGCAAACACTTCTTTCTATTTCCCGGATCAGATTTAATAAACAGTGAGCTGATATACACGGGGGTTTGTACCAATTTAGAATAATACATCTGAGTACTGACTGCAAAATGTAAAAGTAGATTTCTTTCCCAAAATAACTGCTGCAGAACATTGAGTGTATTACCTTTTAACTTTCTTTATTTTGATCTAGTTTTAATATTTAATGAGGCCAAAATCTTGCCAATTAGACTACTTGCCGAGTGGAAAATAGATTAATTTATAGAGATTCCTAGCACAAGAGTCAGATTAGTAGGTGCTCAGTAATTGTTTCCTGAATGAATGAAAAAGTTACATAATGTTAAGGACATTTAGTTTCTCTACCAATTTAAAATTTCCATAAAGCAGAGCAGGACACTCCTGCAGCAGAAAAAGAAAGGTAGCCACAAAGTAACATTAAAAAGCAGGAAAATATACATTTTAAACAGAGCAGTTAATCCTAATAGCTCCAGATAACCATTGCAAAAAGGTTCTTTCAATCGCTACAGCTGTGAAACACACTACTCCTTTCACATTTATAGAAGTTTGTATCCATCTTCAAAGTAGAAAAGATTATCCCTTCTGCCTGGTCTCCAAATGCAAAGTAAAACTATTAAGTAAATAGATTGAATATTCCTTTTCCCTTCCCACACTGGAGCACCTGAATCTGAATGAAAATTGGCTTCCCAGTGCTATCAGCATCTGGCTTCTCAAAGGCAAGGTCATGAATGACTGACTGCATGTGACCCACAAGGAGGCTGTTCCAATTTTCAGCTTGGAAACTCTAAGGACAAACTCTGGCCCCCAGTGAAGACAATGAAACAGAAACAGTGGACATGCACCACTGACTCCAGAATCTTTCCACTAACAGCCTTTCTACTTTCAGAATTCCTTAAAAGTATTTCTGGAAATAATCTGGGTTAAGGTCAAGTAAGTGCAACTTGAAGCTTTGAAGCTAATGTTCACATTTTTGTTTGGTACTTGAGAGAGGCACAGTCTATAAAAACTTAAGCAACAAAACCATATTTAAAATCTAAGCTCCTATTAATATTCTATTTTTGTATAAATTATAAAGACTAATGTTAGAAATCTCTGTCATCTATGTAAGCTGAAGTACTGTTCTCTGAGGCAGGAAAAATGCTGCATTTTCACGCAAAGGGCACAGCTATAAAGATGTAGGAGGGGCCTGATAAACACTTTTAAAGGATCACCTGGGAGCTAGGAAGTTCCGGCAATAACTGGATCATCTCAGATTATGACAGCTCACTGGGGAAAGGGGAACCCTTTATTTTGAACACAGGCATTCAACGGAATTAAAGAGTGAATCCGTTTAGAGTGTCATCTTGATATGCCAAGGTTGCAGGTCTGATCCCTGCTCAGGGCACATACAAGAATCAACCAATAAATGCATAAATAAATGGAACAACAAATTGATGTTTCTGTCTTCTTTCCTCTCTTAAAAAAATTGATAAGTAAAAATAAAAAAAGAAAAAGAAAACCATATATATATATATTTTTAAGAGTGAATCAGTTAAAGCAACCATTATAACCCCCTCGCCTAATAAAAAATAAAACCCAGGCACTTCACATGAGTAAAAATCACGAATTCCATAATCTTTGTTAATCCTCAAGTACATTAATTTTCAACCAGTCCCATAAATGACACACTTGTTAATGTCCTCAAGAAGTACAGAGTCAATGCACTCAAAGTTAATAGGCTCTTCATTTTTTTGATAAACTTGCAATGTTAGAAGAGAATTAAAGCATCATCAGGGTGTGACTGTATTATCAAGAAGTCTAGAATAACATGGTCAAAAGTGGAATTCAGTGACACATCACTTGATGAGGTGCAGTCAGTATTAAGGTTAGACAGCCTATGTTTATAATTAAGTAACACTGACTGAAAAAAGTGCACATGGCATTTCCTGGGGAGTAATGGCCAGCTAGAGGAGGTGACGATCTAGAGCAATGCCTTGGGCCAGTTATTAATCCCCAGGAAAGGCCCTGGACCTCAACTATTACAGTGATTTTAATAAATAGAGGTGGGAAAAAAAATTTAATACCAGCTTTTTACTTAAACATTTGTTTTATACTTAGAATTCTCAGACTTCATAAAATGAGTACCACAGGAGTTACTAAAGAGTTCCTGTAAATTTCTTAATGCTGATTTTTAAAAATTATTTTACCATAAATGAAAAGTTGACCACTAAATATGTGCAAAGAGAACAACTTTTTGTAGTATTTTAACTACAGGAGACTTAGTTCAAGAGCCATAGTAATGATATAAACAACATATGTATACTCAAATCCATACTTAACTTGGGGGTTAACTGACAACTTAAGAAAAATAAAAGAATCAGTATCCAGCTTTATAGAACTGATTTATCTCCGTTAAAATGAAAGACTGTGACAGAGCCATTGCATTCCTTAGAACAAAATACAGCCGACTAAACAAACCTGGCCTAACTTTTGTAGATATTAAGTCATGATTCTATAATGATACTAGTGTCAGACAGATGCCAGTAGACAAACTGTTTCACTATGACTCCAAGCAGACATATACTTGTGTAAAAGCCTTCTTAATCAGATGCTATCCTGAACCAAGACTTTAAGGGCTTTTACTTTAGCAGAAGAATGTGAACATTTATTTCTGCTTTTCAAAGAAAAAGCAAACCCAAATTCTCCAAAAAAGAGAAAAAATTCTCCTCTCCATCCTTAAAACTCCCTGAAACAGCCTCCTGGTCTGTAAGAAATGTACTGCACACACTGGAAGTACAGAAAGAAAGACACAGAGCCTACAGGTCTGGTATAGTTTAGAGACCTTTGGTGTTTATGTTACTGTTCACAGCCCCTTTCACAGCTGGCCTTGAGCCTTGCTGATTATCTGGTAAATGTTTGAAAGGGTCGGTTTGTCCAGAACTGGAATTTCCACTTTGGAAAAAGCACGGGGGTACCTGACATCTGTTCCTTGAAGGGCCTGCACTACACCTCCAGAGTTAACAGTCCAACTTGCTACTTCCCCTTGATGGCAGGGAGGTCAGTTATAAAAGCTCCAGTGGCCACTCCTGCCTGCAGAACACAACTTAGCCTCCAAAGACCACTGGTTTCTGGCTCCTATAGAAGAGTATCCAAAAGATGAGTATCATTTTCATCCTGCAAATATATTCCTCCAGGACAAATTGTAAGATAAGGAGCATCCACTTAAGCCCCCAAGTCTCGACCTAGAATTTGGTCCTGCTTAGAATGATATAATTTTAAAGTTAAAACAGTCCCCTTAACTTTGATGAGGACGCTGAAGCCCAGAGAGGTAAACTGACTTGCCCAAGGTGGCGCAGCTTCTCGGATACGACTCTTACTTTGGTGTTCTTGCCACACTCCTGAGCTGTTTGTCTTAGTCATCTACATTCATAAGTCTTACCTCCCCCCTAGATTGTGAGCTCCATGGGACTAGGGAAAGACACCAATATTTTAGTGCCCATAGTGCTGGCCATCACAGGGCGTATGCTCCAAGTCAGGGCCTGGCTAGAAGGGCAGATGTCCTTTCCATCTAATAACTTTAACAACTGACTTCAGTTAATGAAAACTACACCCCAGACGTCACTTTACATTCAACTACATGTTACTGGCGCTCAACTGCCAGTCTCTCCACTCCCCACCCCCTACAGGAAGTGGGATTGGCATGTTTTCTTTTTAATAATTTATAACTGTTTTTCTAACTTCGTAAGTTATGATGAATATGTAATAGACTACTTTAATGGTTACTTTTTCAAATATATTTTAAGTAACTGCTTCCTTGAAATGTACAGTATTTTTGCACTCTTCACCTTATAAAACTCATGCATTCAATGGAGAGGCTGTAAGGGCTGCTTTTGTTCTGTGAACTTTGGAGACCTTAGCGTTACTGCGCAGCAGTGATTGTTAGGGCGATTTCCCTCTCACATCTTTTAAGGCGCGGTGTAAACTTTCCTGAAAAGAACCAAGAGTTAAGCTTCTAAGGGTGAAATCGAATCTGATTCAGTATATTTGCTACTTTTTCAAACTTCCCCCAACCCAGACCTGCATTAGCACAAGTTAGTCTCCAAGCGGCACCAAAGAAACATTTCATGCATAGAGCTTAGTTTGGTTACCTGGGTGGGGGAAACAATAGCAGGTGAAACTATGGTGGGAGAATTGGTGCTTCTGTGCCCATTGGCTTCTGGAAGAAGAGGCATGGGGTCGTGTTTCACGGAAACCACCACCACCGTATCCACAGGCTCCGAGGGGCGAATACAAAGTCGTTTGGGGGAAGAGGGGCCGCAGATTTCCCCCGACCCAAACACCGACTCGTACAGGGCGCGCTTGGGCGCAGCCTCAGATTTCACGTCGGGCCCCATCTGACTGTCTTTGGGGAGGATATAGGTGTTCCCCAGCGAGGGCGGCTGGGGGCGGTGGTGATGGGAGGGATGTGTAGGGGGGTGGTGGGAGTGGTGGCGAGCCGCCCCGTTCAGAGCCTCGGCGTAGCAGCCCTGCAGGGCGGGCGAGCCGAGTTTGGTACCGATGCCCGCGATGCTGTTGAGTGTGGCGATGGACACGGCGCCGATGCAATGGTTGGTGTAGGTCTTGGAGAGCTTGGCCGCCTTGGAGAGCATCTGCATCCTGGTGCCCAGTAAGTTCTTGCCGATGGCTTTGTTCTCATACCAGGTCACATCGCCCTCGCTGCAGTGGTCCCGTGGCCGCTGGAAGAACGCCTTGCAGAGGGGGTTGCGCTTCGACAGGTACTTGACAAAGCTGGCATAGGGGCAGAACTCGGTGCCCGTCTCGTACATGCGGGGCAAGTTTTCCTCGTCGCTGCTCTCCGCGCGCTTCTTGCTCCACGACGATGAGCGCGACTTGTGATAGGGCCCGAGGGACTTAAAGTAGACGAACTTGCGGCCGTCCTCGTCCATGGCCAGCCCAAAAGAGTCCTCCTCCAGCTCGCGCTGGTTCTCGCGGCCGCGCGTGCAGAAATACATGCACGTCTCGAACCAGACCTTGTTGAGCAGCCCGAAGGGCGTGTTGGTGCTGAAGACGCTGGAGGTGTAGAGCTTACGCAGGTCGGCGCGCGTGATGGCTTGCTTCTGCACCACCGGCCCGGCGCCCTGCTCCTCGAGCTTGCGGATGACCGCGGCCAGCGTCAGGTTGGCGCTGCGCAGCTCGGGGTCCTTGGTGAGGTCGAGCGTGCGGCAGTACGGGGGCTCGTTGAGGTAGCGGTTGAGAGAACTGCGAATGCTGATGAGCGACGACTTGCTGTACAGCTGGCCGCTCTTGGAGCGGGCCTCGGCGTAGAAGGAACGCAGCACGCGGCACAGCGCCCCCTTGTCCATGGTCTCGAAGTCCGGGCTCTGCGCCTTCTCGCTCAGGTACTCCCGGAAGATGCGCACGGCGTAGCGGGTGGCCAGCCGGGTGTTCTCGCTCAGCCGGGCCCGCTCGGGGCGCTGCAGCACGTCGGGGTCCAGCTCGGCGCCGTCCCCTGGAGGCCCGCCGCGGGCCCGGGGCGCCAGCAGTCGCGGCGGCGCCTCTGGCTCCAGCGCGGCGCTCTGGTCCATATTGATCATATGGACCGGCTCCGGCTCCAGCTCCTCCCCGGCCGAGTCCTCGGGCTCCAGGGGCTCGTCCCAGTCCAGTCCCATCTCTTCCTCCTCCTCTTCCTCCTCCTCGTCCTCCTCCAGCCCCCCACCTCCGTCTTCCTCGTCCCCCGTTATCCGCACCTCCTGGATCTCGTCCTCCTCCTCTTCTTCCTCCTCCTCCTCGCCCGCGCTGCAGTAGTGCGGGCGGCTGTGGCGGCGGCTGCGGCCCCCTGCACCGCGCTCTCCCTCGCCCCGCTCCCCATTGTTCTCGGCGGCGGCGGCGGCGGCGGCGCTGGCGCTGCCGCCCGCGCTGGTGTTACAGTCCCCGCTGCCAGGCATTCTCGCCATATTGCCGTCTCTCTGCCAGTCCTCGGGCAGGGCGCATGCGCTATATTGGACCGCAGCGCTGAGAGCTTTTGTGTTTAATGACCTTCAGCTACCGGGAGGCAAAGCTGGGCTCTTAAAGGAGCCGCGCTCCAATTGTCAGTTTGGAGCGCTGCTCCGGAGGGGCAGCGGCGCTCAAGGGATGGAGGAGAGGTGGGGAAAGTTAGACAGGGAAAGAGTGAGGACAGAGGTTGGCTGGACCCTCTTCCTCCCCCACCCTTCTCCCCAGTCCTAGGAAAACTTCGAAGGGGAAAAAAATGAAAGGGGAGGGAGAGCTGTCGGTGGGGGTGAAAAACTCCCAACTTACCCTCTGGCGGAGTGGCGCGCGGGCCCGGGCGGGAGAGAGGGAGGGCCGGCGGGAGGGCGGGGCGGTCTCGCTTCTCTAAGTAATGCCCGAGGAGCAGTGCCCCTTCCACCGCCCCCTCATTGCCCCCCGGAGCCGGGGGTTCGGGGAGGCGGCTGCGCCGAGCGGGCCGCGGGTGCTGCTTCGAGAAGCCCGTGTCTGGGGCCGCGCGGAGCTGAGTGGAGCAGGCAGGTTAATGAGCAGGGTGGAGAAGGCACGGCGATGCCCCGCACCCTCTCTGCGCCCGCGGCCAGGGCGCAGCGGGCGAGGCTTGAGAGCGGGATGGGGCTGGCGGCGGCTCCCCCACCTACTTGCTGGCGGCGAGGCGCGGGGGCCTGGGGCCAGCCGCACAGCTCCCAGCTCCCTTTTCGAGTCTTGCAAAGGAGGGAAACACGCCCTACGTCAGCCTCATCATCCCTTTCGACTTTTCCAACAGCCACTTTTAAGCTGTCATTAAAGACCTGGGGCGCTCCCCGTAGGTCTGGGGCAAGTCCGCGCCGGACTAGCCAGCCTAGGGAAGGAGCGAGAAAGAAAAAGACTGGGAGGGGCGGTTGGGAGGGGAGACGCGGAGAGAGGCGCTTGGTACCCCAGGGACCCCTCCTCACCCGCCCAGGCCACCTCCCTCCTTGTTTCGGAGCAGTGTGACACATCTGCTGCTGGAGAGGCGCTCCACCTGATTGGAGCAAGAGCAATGTCCGTCCCTAAGGCCCGTCGGGCGGGCGGAAAAAGTGAACTTGGGTCCCGGTCGCCCCCGCCGCTGCCACAATTCTGGCAGTTCGGATCCTGAGCGCGCTCGCCTTCCAAGTTTGCCAACAGCCACTCGTTTGCCCTCAGGGCTGCGCTGCCTCCGGCGCACGGGGGCGGACACCTGCGAAACTGGAAAGGCAGCCAAAGAGCTCGCCGGGTCCCACTTTCCCATAGGAGACACTGCCCCGTTTCCAGCCAAACGCCCGCCCCCGGCGTGCTCAGGCTTTGCGCGCCCTTCCGTCGCTGCCTCCCGCTGTCCCGGCCCAGGGGCAGCTCCCCGCGAGCTGCCAGAGATCTCGGCTGTTTACTTTGGCGGCACAGGCAGGCCACCTCCGGAGCTCTTACTGCA